>SSNS01000040.1:511051-660083 GCA_006937985.1 Aphyosemion australe
CTGTCACCTTTTTCAAACCTACCGAGTTTGCAGGTATGGCACATACACACTTACACCTATCTGGTATAACCAAAAAACTAGATTTGCACCAAAAGTCAGCTGGAGATTGGAATTGGCCATTATTCAGCATTAGTAGCGCAATTGGTGTTTTAACAATCTGACACCTAAATTTGCTATTACATTTTTTTAGTCAGTGAATATGTCATTGCCAAGCAGCAATAAAAAAAAAACCGTTGGGTTTACCCTGTTTGTGAATCTGACATTCCAAAGTGCTAATTTATACAAGTGATAACTTGTTCCATGTGGAGTTTTTGATTTCAGTATCATAATTCTAAAGCTAATCAAATACATTTTTGAGTCTTGTCCTTTCAGTTCCAGATATCCTTAAAGGTGTGCAACACTGAAAAAACATTTTTTAAATCTTATTTCTGATTTATAATCGGTCACTCTGAGTGTTTCATGCAGGCTGAACATGAAAATAGTCTCCTACACCTATCTCCTGCATTAGCTTCTGGTAGAAAATAGACGGTGAAGCTTGGATTAGAAAAGTCTGACAGATCTACGTCACACTGTCGCTTAACATTCATGGACCCATCTTGACTCACGACGGGGAAGGTTGTTGTTGGTTTAGCGTCCAGGAAACAGCAGAGAACGTCTCGACTAGTAGAAGCTAACCGTTAGCATTAGCAACTCCACCACACAGCAGAACTCCTTCAGGCTTGTGTTATTTGTGGAGATAAAACATCCATGTTGCAAGTCAGTGTTAGAGTCGTAGTGCTGTTATCCAATTCGAGGCAAGATGTTCAAATGTCAATAAATATAACTCCCAATCCTGCCATCTGAAGCTAAGCTGTCACGTGGCTCACTTCTCGTTCCTGAAAGTGGTGCACCTGTGTTTTTCTTCCTTAGAGTACGACTTGTAAAGCATTCATTCATACTAGAGACCACTGGAAATGTATTGATTAAACAAGTGTTCAACACCTTTAAATACATTCTTCATATCTGGGAAAAACATCCTAGATTAAAAACAGAATGCTTACAAGAGGAACTTTTACATTTCAATATTTATATAGAGTTATTTCTCTCTAACTTTAATGTGCTTGCTTACCATGAGCTCTGTCTGATTGCTTTATTTGGATTTGAGAGAAAGCCCTGTTTTTACAGCTTGGTTTGTCATGTGGGAAATTGTAAAATAAGCTCTAACAAAAGGTGCTAAGGCTATTCAGAGAGATTCACAACAAACCCTTCATGCTCTCTTGGACTGTTATGGGGTTAATTATGTTTTTCACAGCTGATAACCTCTGCATAAAACAGTCACATCATTTCTTTGACAGTCAGTGGAGACGGTATTTAATTTGCACAAATAATTTATTTATCATTTTTTACTGGAAACATTTTCTATTAGGAAATTTAAAAGCATATAATTACATTTAAAAAAAGCTTTTATCATCTGTATACTTTGTCTGTTAAAAGGATTTTACTGATTTGTTTGGTTAGCCTTATGAAACAGGAAGTAGTCCTAGCTAAATAGGCCTTGGTGGTTTTATTATGTACCTTTCTCTTTTAATAATTACTAGAGCCCTTTTCTGTTTTCAGAGAGGATGAAATGATCAAGTCCTGCTAGACGATAATAGAATTAATTGTGTTTACACTGGATTTATCTTTGCATATTGTTTTGGGTTCTTAACACTGAGAATATTGTTGAGATCAATCCAGCATCATTTTTATAATTGGATAATAATGTCTGAAAGATAAAGAACAATAAATCCTTTTTATTGCTTTACTGCCACACACACTCACACACACACACACACACACACACACACACACACACACACACACACACACACACACACACACACACACAGGCCTTTAGAGCTGTTTGTGGTCCTGCTGTGTCATTTTTTTATGTTGTTCCTTCAGTAATGGGACATGTTGGGAGTGGGCTGATCATCCAAAGTTCTGATTTTTCACCAAATAAATCTCGAATGGACAACTGGGTGTAATTACAGCACCTGAGATGAGTGTCCATCATTCACCTGGGTGACAAACACTCGGTGGAACGTTGTGTTTTTGTTGCACCTTCCTCGGGTCTCTCCCTCCACAAACCGCCTGCCACCCCTACTCCCTCACACGGGGGATGCTAATGCCTGTGCAGGGCTGTTGTCGGGGACCAGAGGGGTACAACCTGTCCCCATGCATCCCTGATGAGCCAGCTGATGAATGGCATGTCATCGCTAATGCCCCTACAGCGGCGTTGTCTGGGAAATAAGACAATCGCTTTGTGTGGTTCTGCTCTGCGTCCTCTTCTGTTTGGACGCCAGCTTTCCTTGCAGTGTGGGCGGACTCCGAGACGAGCTGGAGTCTTTTTATAGCCGTCGTCCACCGTGCTCTCTGTGTCCTTATTGGAGGTTTATTTTATGAAAGAGCAATCAAGTCAATTTGTCTTGTTATGGGAGGGCGGGGGGCATTTATTTGTTGGTGATGATGTTCACCAGGCTCAGAGGATGAAGTGAAGTGGAGGAAGTCTGACACACCCACCCTGCCAGGAAACTTCTGTGCTCTTGAGCAGGAAGGTTCGTCTCTGTGATGCAAAGTCGATGTGTTAGAAACTAATTTAATCTTCCCCAAGCGTTGTCTGCTGTGAGGAACGCTGTTTGCATCAGAGGCGTATTTTTATATTCGGTATTTGGCTTCTTATCTGCAAAGCTTTTGCTGCGACGTGGGGAATGCTGTATGTTATTTTCTACGTGTTTGTGTTTTGTTCTCGCTCTTGCCGCACTGTGAGTCACATGGGTCATGTAAAATGAAAGCGACAGCACCGCTTCATGTCACTTTACCCACGCTTTTCTTTCCTCTTTTTTGTTTTTACTGGCCACAGACACCTGATTTCCCTCAAAACCTAAAAATAGATTCCCACGGACCTTAACTCCCCCTCTTTGCTTCCCCCTCGCTTCTTTCCATTTTTCAATCCCCCTCCGAAGGTCTTTTTATCCAGAGGTCTCTGTGCATTGCCATTCCTTAGCTTCCCTGCTGCAAGACGAGGACCTGCATTCGGACTGCTCTGGATGTGTGTGCCAGACAGAGGGAAATGTCAGCATCTTCATTTTACGTGTCTAAATGGTTCTGGTTTTTAGAAAATGTGGAAAAGAAAATCTCCAAGCTTGATTTTTTGTTTTTTCTCCCCACATTGCTGAAAACGTGACCTCAGAAACCGCTGAAACGTTAGCCAAAGTCACAGGACCAGGGTTGTATTTGAAGATGGCCTTTTATGGTCAGCCAAGAGTCTTTTTCACTCTTTGGGCCCTAGGTTGTACATTTTTTGTAGGGGGGGGGTGCATTACTTGTGCTGCACAATAAGAGGTGAGAGTATTTCAGCAAAGGGCAGCAGATTTCCTCTTTTTAGCCCAAGATGCACTAGTGTTTGGGATATCTTAAAACCAGAAACTAAAGCGTGATCGAACGGCAAAAGCTGAGACAGCTGCAGCTTTTGTGTGACATTCAAAATATTTCCCCCCTTTTTAGTGATTTGTTTGATCAAAGCTTTTTACGCTAAGCTGAACAAAAGATTACTTTTATATTACTGCACATCCCTGTTTGCCATTATTTATTATCCACTTTTCCCTTGGCTGATGACGAGGGTGAAATTTGAATTGAAGGGATTCAAGAGCAAATAACTTGTAAATAACATCGGCGGTATCTATTACTGGTGGATTCATTCTTAACACAAAGAGATGAAGAGAGTCCTACATGATAATTATGGGATGCATGATAGCAGGCTTGTATTGGCTTTCATATTAAACAAGTAATAGCGTCAGCAGGAACAGAAGCCTTTATAGATGGCCGTACTTTAGCAGAGTCCAGTGGGATGAACTGTGGGAGAAAAGAAATGAAAGTGGAGACAGAAGAAACAGGAGAAAGAAGTATCAGCCCCGGCAGTGTCTCGTCTCTACTTTCCTCGTCACTCTGACTTTCTTGTGCTGGCAGCCAATAAGGAAGGAGCCCATTGTGTCTCCATGGCAACCCCCTCCCCTTTCCAGCAACGATGGAGGGGATAAAGCGGCAGGAAACGGAATACAATTTGGCCTAAAGGAATACATTTTCCTTCCCAAGTTTTGTTGAATCTGACTCGTTTAATTTAGCTTCTTTAGTATTTAATAAAACTGATGCCAAACTAGGTAAATGAGGATGCTAATGTTAGCTTTAAGAAGCTTAAACAGACTCGAGGCAGAGCACAATAATCTTTTTTTAAATGTTTTGTGAAATTTTTTCTCTTTTTGTTCATTTACTCTGAGGACATAAACTTTTTTGTGAATTTTCCCTTGAAATTCATAAAATATACAGATTTGTATCCATTTTTTTGCTTATTTGAAGTAGATTTGTACACTCTGCCAACATATACCAAAGAGTCACTATGATAAATCTCATCCCTGTTTTATCAGAGCCTGCCTGAGATGCTGGATTTGTTGGATTTTTCTTTAAGCCACCGTGTCAGGCCTCACCAGGCTCCTTGTTAGTAAGAAGCCTTAATTTGATTCAGCCTCCTGTTGCTGCCAAACACGACTGATGGAGAGGTTTAAGAGAGATTTCTGCAAACTGAAAAAGAAAAACATATTTCCTACCATGTGCCCTTTAGGCCACATGAATTAGCTAATGGAATGGACAAAAAGCTGGAGTGGAAATGCTTTACTTTCCCGTATCTGCTGAGTTATATAAGACTGCTCTCTACGCAGTTGATTTAGGCGGTGAGAGCGCTCGGAGGGAATGAGGAGGGGGATCCTTGTTTAACCTTGGCACATAACTGATTAATCCGAGCGTAATTTGCATGTAAGGTCATCTAATTTTGGATTTCAGAGTAAAGAACGGTGTTGATTAGAGACACAGTTAGTGCGTAATGGACCCATTTGGAAAAAAGAGAAACCTCGCACTGATGAGCTCCACTGGGTTCGAAAGGAAACAGTGGCTCCAATTATTAAATCAGCTTGAAGTTTTCAGCAGTCACAGATTTATTTATGCTGAATTGAATTACGGGGTCGCTGGGGTATTAAATGTAAAACTTGTTATGTTTTCCACTGCTTCGGAGCTTCAGTTTGACTCTTGATATCCACAGATCTGCTCTCCACATATTCACCTCTACTAGGGGTGTAAGGGTACGCCTAAAATCCCAGTTTGTTGCATACCTTGGTTTAAATTTCATGGTTATTTTGGTTGAAGGAACGGAGTTAAAAACAAGTTTTATTTTGTTTTCTTTGTGTGGAAACGGATACAGCTTTAATGACATTTAAAGTTGTACTATGCAACATTTTCATATTTTTAAATATTTTTTTGAGCCAGTGTGTGCTAAAATGACCCTTTACAGGGTTAATGAAATGTCACTCAGACCCCCACCGCCCTCTGTGGCCAGAATATCGCACTTGCAACTTCAGAGTGCCAGTCCAATCCCTGTTCAACTTGGAAAAAAGGAGCTGACATACCTGGTGCTGCAGTCTGCTTCCAGCATGTTTTAGATCGTGAACACAGCTGATTTGTTTGATTTAGTGATGAACCGCTCCTGTAGACACTAATGAAGGCTGAGGAGACATTTCAGCAGTTAGATTAAGGTGTTAAAAAGACGAACGCACAGCGAGGAGCTGCTGAAAGGACAGATCTGTTGGCAATTAGAATGTCTGCAGCTGTAGAAAATCTCCTCTTGCTGGGGACAGAAGTAGCTCAAATAGCGGGTCCCTTATTGCCGTTAAGTTTAGTTTTAACTTCTGTTTAGCATCATTACGGTTGCTAGGCGACATGAAATATGGCAAGCAGACAGATGTATCTGGAAGGCGCTGACGCTGAGGTGAGACTGTCCAATTTCACAGCTGTTTACTTGCAGTCTTCCTGGTCAGTGAAAGAATTGTGTTGCTGCGGCTTGGGTTGCTGACTAAAGTGCAGTATACTTCCATATGGGAACTTGGTATGCGTCTATCCCGTACCGGGATGCAAAAAGACCTGCTGTCCGGCGCAGACAAGGAAGTGTGTGTGTGTAGATGTTTTTAAAATTGGGAAATAATGCTGGATGCATTTTTTTTAAATCAAACTTATGTTTTTCAAATGAGTAATTGTGCCATGAGGTGACATCCTTCAAGCTCAGATTTCATTATAATCCAGTTCCACCTGCTAAGGATTTATTAGTATTTTGTTGAGATTCCGCTCCTCCTTATGCCAGGTGGGTGCTCGCTTCTGTCTGAGCATCATTTTTAGAAGCAGATCTTATACTTGCAGGGCTACTGTGGGAGGATGAGGATGAGGAGCAGGAGAAGGAACACATCGGAGGAGATGCACACTGGGTGTCAAGTATTTTTAGCTATCCCCTTGTACTGCAATGATGGGTAAAGAACAGTTAGTTAGAGGGCGTGAGTAACGAGAGGGCCTATGGTTTAGCTTTCACCTGAATTTTGTTTTGATTTAAAAATTCTGTTTTCTATAGTTTATTCTCCTCAGACTCAGAGAGATTTCTGCATGTGTTCTTATATCACTTTGCTTTTCAGCTTTGCATTATTTACCACACAAGTAATCCCAACTGCTTTTTAAATAGGATGAAAAGATGAACGTTGAATAACCCTGTTTGTTCTTGTTTGGACACAAATAAAGTACAACGTGCTCTTTGTCCACTCAGAGTGCACCTGTGCACTCATTTGAGTGGTTTCTGTTTCATAATACCTGTTATATGGGTCTAATGGCCAATTCCTGATAGAAAACTGTTTGATTAGTAGAATCAGAATCAGGTTTATTGCCATGTACTCATTTACTAGGAATTTGTTCCAGTGGCAAGGTGCAAACATACATACAAGCAAGGCAGTATAAAGATACATCAGAAAAAATCAACATAGGAAACAAGAATAACAATCAATCATAAGCATAGAAATATAGGTGACTGGTGCAGATCTATGTGGTTGAGCTGGTTATTGGTTGTTCAGGAGTCTTACAGCAGAGGGGAAGAAGCTGTTCTTGTGGCGTGAGGTTCTAGTCTGTAAGGACCTGAACCTCCTCCCTGAAGGTAAAGTATCAAACAGTCCATGACCAGGGCGAGCGGGGTCAGCTGTTATCCGACCTGCGTGTCTCAGAACCCTGGAGGTGTACAGGTCGTGTATTGATGGGAGGTTGTAGTAAAACCAAAACTAAGCAGATGAACATCATTCATTTGTCTTCACTGGTGGTTGAGCCTGTAAACTTCCTGAAGAGTTGTTGTCACTGGACGAAGCTGTGTTTGTAACACTTGTCATTGCTGACAATATTAAAACATAATAAAAACTTGATGCTTAGCAGGTTAAGCAGCTGAACGGCTAACATTTAAAGGGGTCCTTCCTCCAGTCAGTTTCTCTGTACTCCTCTTCCAAGTATTTTGTTCCATCTTTGACTGCGAAGCCCAGCTGTTGCTCTTTGTCTCAATGCACTCGGCCTACCTCCCAAGTATTAAGTCTGTCATGGAAAGATATACATTCGGGTTCCTGGAAAATGTATCTTTCTTCTGTTTATGTCGCATGGATCCAGTTGTGTTTACGGTCATCACCCTTTGACTCCTGTGGTGTTGGGCGTCATAGCAGCCACAGGCTTCCTCTGGATCCTTCTGACGAGATTCGAGGTGATGTTTAATAATTGCTACTTTGACTCTTGTGAAATCAAAAGTAATGTTTAACAATCAGATTCTTACCTTTCAGATTAAAATTCACAGCAGCACATCTTTACATTTAAACACTTCAGGGTGCATCCCGGCACAGACACAGCCTGCAACACGATGACAGAAACAATGACGAGAAGCGGAATGAAAGCCAGCCTAACACAAAGTATCGTGTAGTTGTCGCTCGCTTCAGTTTGCTGAGACACAAGCGGAGACATCGGGGGCAGCTTTGGGATGGGCCCCCGTGCATCGGCGTGTGCCACTGTTGCGTCACTGCCTATAGGGGGGCTGGGGCTGTATTTTTAGCAGGGAATGAGCATATTCTCTGAACAAACGTCAAAGCTCTCTGCTTGCGTATGCTTGGATTATTGTGACTGAGCTATTTTTGAACTCTGTGTGTGAGAGTGCCTTTTTTCTGGGTCAAGCATGGTGCCCGTACACTCTCTGCAGGATGCTGGTGGATCGGGCTGCATAGGTCCACTGCATAGGCATCAGCTTCAAAGGAAAAAGTCAGAGATACACGACTACAAATCTGGAATATTTTTACAGCCATTTTAATAAATAGCTGCATGGAAACTATTTATATGGATTGAAATAAATCTGGTCAGGTCAAACACATTTTTCAGATTATTGCATACCTTATAGATCAACATTAACTCTGTAAATCTTAGTTTGGATGTTTTTGTCGAAGAAATCCATCATTCACTGGAACTGACGGTCCCTGGTTAGCAGAGAAAGACTGACTGACTACAGATGAGCTCGGCTGAAGACTTGTTTCGTTTTCCTGTCTGTCTGCTTATTCCTTCCTTTAACACACCTGTTGCCGTTTGTTTTGACTGAAACTGTGCACCTATCACTCTTCCGCAGATACGACAGTAAAGTGTTCACACATGCCTCATTTCTGATGAGGAGGAAATTCTCAGAACCACTCAAAAGCTGGCTGCAGCTTCTTCGTGCAATGCTTCAAGATGAAGGGGGAGGTTTTTCAGCCACCCTGTCAACAAGGAGGAGCGCTGTGATCTTCCCCCTCCACATCTTGGCTGTACTTTCTTGAGACCTCTTGGGCTCCTGAGCCACAGGCTTTTCTCCAGGCCTCTACAGCTAGCCTAGTTTCATCTTAGCCTTTCCCAAGAGTGCAGTTATTTCCAGCAAAACGTAGTGTTCTGTTCCGATTACCTAGTGCATTGTTCCTCAGCGTAAACCTCAGGTTCTGCATGAATAATGAATGCAACAGAAAACGTTGTCGCTCTTTTAAACGGCGTGTTGGTGAACTCTGCTCCAGGTTCAGAAGTTGGACGAGCTGCATCCTCATCACAGCAGCAGCCAGCTTATTAGATCAAACTGGGTTCAATGAGGTGTTTCGGGAGACATCAGCCAATCGGTGGAGAACCAGGAGTATTGGTTAGTGCAGGAGCTCACCAGAGCTGGTGTTCGTTCGCTGTGTAAGCGACGCTGTGGGACTATTAGAGTGATTAGAGCAATTAGCCAGAATGGCTGGACTCTGAAGCCACGTCCAGCTGATGCCATAGGTCAGAAAGTACTTTATGTTGTGGTAATGCAATGCTGTGTTGTCTCATTTCACAACCAAATAGAGCCCTGGCTAAAACCGAGGTGTTACTTTCTACTTTATATTATAGCACAGAGTCCTGATTCAGTGCGTTATCACCAGATCTGAATTCAAACACACCCGAACATTTAGCATTTGCTCGTTATCATTTGAGTGACTGTTTGAGCTTTTAGCCACAGTACATGAAAAGTGCACTTAAGTGACCTTTTTTCTGTAGGCCTGTCTTTGTGTGAGCATTACTCATTCTGATAGCACGGTTCTTTCCCCTGATGGATAGTTTTTATACCAACTGTACTTCAGTTAATGTGTTAGCTCAGCTAACATTTGGGAAATTGAACTTGGCTAATCTCTTTCCACAGCTCTGCTCAGAGGGGAAGAGTTACCACATTCATTTGTACCATCTTAGTTTAGGAGAGCTGTTTTTTTCCCCGTCGTGGTCGAAGCAGGTTTTCTGCAACTCACGCCACCCACGCGTTGGGTATGTATAGCCCACACCTACCTCGATCTGCCCAGTGGTTAAAAAAAAACAAAGCTTTGTGAAACTCTAAGGCAGCTATTTGTGAAACCTTAATCACGCGCACGGGGGCTCTGTGCAAAGTTATGTAAAAGTCCCCACACAACTTTAATCCCTCTTAACGCCGAGCGAGCCCCCCAACGTGATTGTGCCGGAGGATTGGGGGAGACTGTGCAGAGAGGCCAGTCTATAAGAAGGGACTATTATTCTGCTAGACGCTTTAGTTGGAGGTGTGATGGCTCAAACTCGAGCGGTTGGACTCAGCTGGCTTTTCGTGTCTTGAGTCTCGGCGAGTGAGCCGTGGGAATTTTTGTCCTCGGATTTGTTTTGTGAGGATTTCTGCAGCTTCTGCTTTCAGCCTGTCTTTTGACACGTTGGATGGTTTCCACTGGCTTCTGCTTCTGGGTGATGGAGACGTATTTAAAGAAACACGAGTTGGTTTTATCTTCAGCCTTTATTTAATCTGATAACAACGGCTGATTCTCACTCTCGTATTTTTCTCCTCCCTCGACAGGAACTGTCAATGCGGACTTCAGCTGGTGATCTGACGAGCCACATATAGGCGCGCCCGGAGTCTCTCCTCACCCCTCTCCCCATCCCTTCCCTTCCCTCTCCCGTTCCCCTGTCAATCTTCTCCCTTCTCCCCTTTCCTTGTTCTCCACGATTCAACCATGCTCATTAAGGAGTACCACATCCCCATGCCCATGAGTGTGGACGAGTACCGCATCGCCCAGCTCTATATGATCCAGGTGAGGTACCAGCCCAACGCTTCACACCTTCGTCTCACCCACACACACACGGTCAGAAGGGAGCAAATTCAAGTAACCCAGAAACAACACCAGTGAGAAAGATGCACCAAAACCAAACAATTACAAAAACATTTGTCACAAGTTCTGTGACGCTGGCAGACTAAAACCACAAACGGAGGTTTTATGCTTTTAGCTTCTCCAGTTGAAACTCTTGAGCTGATTGCTTTTAAATGTCACAGATTGCATGTTTCTGCAGGAGGAGGTGTCTTTAAGCTGAAACTGATTTGACTGAGATGGACTTAGCTGTGTTTCCATCAAACCTTTCTCCTTTTTTTTTTTAGAGCTTTCTGGTTTAATGGTGCAAGTAGGAGGTCATGCAGCTTTTGTTAGACTGCGTGGCATCATTTCTCTTCCTGTGGCAAGAGCAAATGGAGGAGGATTTATTTAATACGGTTGCATTGAGCAGAATGTAAGTGTAGGTTTGCAGTTAAAGAACAGATTACATATCAGTTTAATCAGTTGTTGACGTTTTGATTAGTTCAGTCAGATAAAGAACCACAAGAAATGCAGAAATAAATTCATGATGTGTTCAAGTTTGCTTCCTTCTGCAACCCTGACCCAAGTCCCTAATGACCTTCAAACATGGTCAAGGTGGATAATTGTTTATTTAATTTCATGTTCTTTTATTTAGCAGATGCTTTTACCAAAAGCAGCTCACCATTGTAGATATAGCAATGAAGTTAATGAAGTGAACATGCATGTTTTTGGCCTGTGGGAGGAAACCCATGCATGCATGAGGAGAACATGCAAACTCTATGCAGAAAGGCTGCAGATGGGATTTGGACAAGCAACCTTCTTGCTGCAAGGCTATAGTGCTACCAACTGCGCCACCATGCAGCAATTTAAATTGTACAAAAAACTTCTTAAAGAGGATGTTTCAAGAGACCACAAACCAGCCACTCTTTTATGCAGATTCTTATCAAGTATGGAATCAGTTTTATGAAACTTAAGACTACATATAGATTTTTTTTAGAACTACAGAATGTGCAAAGAAACATGAAAAGTGTGCAAAAAAAGAATGGCGCACACCTGCGGCCAGGTGATTCACATGTTTGCCGTCAGACACAGAGTCATGTGAGGAACTCTTACGTATAATGACCCACAGTTACCTTTTCACCGACCCCAACATCGCCACGCAGCCTCGATGCTGTAAGGCTTCTGTCTCTATGGCAACCATGACATCAGCAGCATGCCGGTGGTCAGGTTTTGTTCATGGGAGTGAATGAAAAGAGGAAATGGAGGATAAAAAGACAGACTGCGAGGAAGGGATGGGAAGAAATAGAACAGGGGAGGAAGGAAAAAGTGTTCCTGCCTGCGCTCCGTTGCTTTATGTTACCAGGGAAACAGCCACACGTAGGTCTGTCTGGTTCCCATGCATCCCTGATGTATAGTACACCTCAACAGGCCTTAGAACATCTTTGTCAGGTCTCTCTATTAATCCCATATCTTAACCATCTTCTAATAGACATTTTTAAATAGAAGTAAAGGTAAATGCAGTGATGTAAATTCAAAACCAGACAATGAGAGTTAAAAATCAGCTGTTCCCCCTTGTGTCTCATCGATTGGCGTGCATCTTGCATGTTTTGACACTGCAGCCACTCTGTATGTGTTTAGTTATGTCAAAAGCAACATTCCTGGCAGGAAACATGCCTCTGCAAGTTGACGACAAAAGGAAAAAACCTCAGGATGCGACTCCCATCCTGTTAGATTATCCGAACATATAGAGCAGGCTATGGCGTGATTGTTGATTTCTGGCTGTTTTAAGGAATTATCTCGTGCGGCACAGAATTTGCATCTGAACTTTGAATACAGAACACAACAGGCTCTGGTTTTAGTGCTTTTAAATGCATTTTAGAGGTGTTGTTGTTTCAGTCCAGACAAGAGCTCCCTCCTTAAAGCCTCTCAATTCTGTTTTTAAAGTCAAATGTGTTTAACGTTAATCCAGTTATCTATCCCCCTCAGTGAAAGGGTTAGCCATTATTAAGTGATTCTTTAATCAGGTGAGCTAAATAGATAAAATATATTCATTAGCAATAAAAAAGGCACAAATCTTCAGGCATGGACATTTTCCACATGTTTTTTTCGTATATTGCTCCAATTAAAGCCTTAAATCCAGCATGTTTGGTTGTTAACAGCCTCTCTCGTGTTCTGGCCGTGTGTTTGGCCTGCATGAGCGTGCTGTGTGGAGTCTGTGCTGTGTCTGTGGAGCTGTGTGAGTTGTTGAGAGCTGGGCGGGTGGCTAATGAATGACCTGTCAGAGGTAATGAGGTCCAGAGTGCTGGATGCCTCATGACTTCCTCCTTGCAACTCCTCTGAATCACTGGAGAAACGCCCATCTGCGTTTATCAGGACAGTGGGCATAATGCTGCATTCAGCAAACATAAATGATGAGACTCAACTACTACTGGTAGGGTATAAAGATAAGAGTGCTACATTTATGATCAGCTGTGTGTGATTGGCTTTATTCTGTGTGTGTTTGTGTGTCGTCAGCACTTGGACTATGCCCAGCCGTTTAGTTTTCTGCTGTCACAGATTTATCAACAATCCACAGCCTACCTCACGCCATGCCTCACATTCTTGTCTTTGAACCTTTGACTCGCGTAGCTTGAACTCTGTGCAGCTACACTTCCAGACTCCACCCAGTCTTTCCTCTGTGCACCCGGAATGTAAATATGGGAAAGGTGTGGTTCCATAAGCTCTCTTTTGGGCTTCCTCAGTATTTGCAATTCAGAACTGGCATAGCTCTCAGGAAGTTATTAAATGTGTGTGCGTGCGTGTTCTGCCAATGTAGTCATTGTTACATCTGACTCAGTCAATCTGCGGTGAAGTAATGCACCATGTAGCTTGTTTATCCATGCGTTTCCTTGTTTCAAATCGAATAAACATGGGAATTTACATTTGATCTGACACCTGCACAGCATGCTACTTATACACAGATGTTAACTCACTCATGTTTTTATTATTTTACTTGCAGAAAAAGAGCAGAGAAGAGAGCTGCGGCGAAGGTAGCGGGGTGGAGATCCTCGAGAATAAGCCTTACACGGATGGACCAGGTGGGACGGGTCAGTACACTCACAAGGTCTACCACATCGGCATGCACATTCCCAGCTGGTTCCGTTCCATCCTGCCCAAAGCTGCGCTGAGGGTTGAAGAGGAGTCATGGAATGCCTACCCTTATACCCGAACTAGGTACTGGCATGAAAAGACCTGAAACAGTGGTGCAAAATCAGAGTGAGCTCTCATTTTCAGGGTGTCAGTCTGGAGTGAGAATGTGGGGCCACTGCTTTAAAGAGTGAAGCTGTGAATAGACTTTATTCGTGCTTAATTTGTTAGAATCAGTGGCTGTAATTAGTTTTTTTTCCTCTTGCAGGTACACCTGTCCTTTTGTTGAGAAGTTCTCCATCGATATAGAGACGTACTACAAATCTGACACGGGCGATCAAGGAAATGTCTTCAACCTGTCTGCAGCAGACAAGAGACAGAGGGATATTGGTGAGACCTTTGGGTATTTAGTTTAGCTGTAGAAGCAAAACATGACTTTCCACAACTTAATTGAATCATTCTTTTGTGCCTTCAGTCAGTCCGTTGTGAAAAGGAATGTAAATCTGTAAAACACGTTCTGCTTCACCACCCTGTCATTCAAACATCACGATATAAAACCAATCTTTGATCATTTATCAATTCGTTACAAACACTTGATTCCACGAGTCACAGCTGTCTGACTCGTGATTGTCTTTGACAGATCAAATCGACATCGTGACAGATCCCATCCCTGCGCACGAGTACAAAGCAGAGGAAGACCCCAGGCTATACAAGTCTGTTAAGACCCAGAGGGGTCCTCTGCGGGACGACTGGATAGAGGAGTACAAAAACAACCCAGGAAAGACGCCCATCATGTGTGCCTACAAGTTGTGCAAGGTGGAGTTCCGTTACTGGGGCATGCAGTCTAAGATCGAACGCTTCATTCATGATGTCGGTGAGCAGATTTTCTGACTTCTAATACAAAGTCGGAAGCTTTTTGTGTGATGCGATGATTCATCACACTTACTAGCACAGGTGTCCTTCACGTTCCATCTAAGCCTTGTGTATTTGTCCTCTCATTGTCTGCCTCTAGGACTCAGAAAGGTAATGGTGCGTGCCCACCGGCAGGCCTGGTGTTGGCAGGATGAGTGGTGGGGTTTGACCATCGAGGACATCCGGCTGCTGGAGCTGGAAACCCAGCTGGCCTTGGCCAGGAAGATGGCCCAGTTTTGCCAGGCGGAGGAGGCCACCGAGGTCAATGGAGGCGCTCCGTCTCCAGACAAAGACCAGGAGGCCAAAGAGACAATCTGCGCTATTGAAGCCCAGGAAGTGGTTGCCAGATCAGTGGAGACTCTTCAGCCACGAGGGGTTCTCACCAAGCAGTGGTCCACCTCATCTCGATCCTCCCGCTCATCCAAGAGAGGAGGTGAAGAACATCTTCAGCTGTTCATCCATCACCTCTGTGTATAACAATAACTGTACACATTACACAATATCTAGAGAAAAATTCTTTTGTTCGACAGGATGTCGTTTCAAAAGAATAAAATTAAAAGTCTGAAACTCAAATTCTAGCAACCAAATCGTGAAAGTGTAAATATTACGATGCTGTGATGGATTTAGACACGCTGTCAGACATGGATTAGATTAAAAAAAAAAAAAGATTGAATCCCAAAATAAAAACGAAGCAAACATGAGCCAAATGAATATCCAGCTGGTGCAAATTGTGTCTCCATCGGTGGTGTTAAATTAAAACGCATCAGGAGCAGCTTTTTAATATGCAAAGTCTATTTTTTTCCATCCATTATTAATCGCCCTGTTTTTACTTTGCTCAACCATGTTTACTCATTCATATTTGATTTACTGTCCAACGCTCTCCTTCCCACCTGGGTTATTTTTAGCATCTACTCACCCCCTTGTGCCATCCTTTCTTTAGGCAGCGCTCGCTGTCGCTACCACACAGACCCTGACTTTCATTCAGCACGCCTTGCTTCACCCCTTTACTCCCCCCCTCCGCGGTTCGCCGGCGAGCTATTTTTAGCAGCAGTTCTGACATCACAGATCCAAGGAGGCTGATGCTCCTCGGGTGACCCTCCCCTCCACCGCTGCTGTTTCCTTGTGTGTCCTGACAGCTACAGCTGTGCCCCCACAGCCCCCCTCTCTCCCCTGCCTCGCTCTCCTCCGCTGCGCTAATGATACACGAGGTGTCAGCTGGAGACATGTGATAGACATTTTCCTCGGCTGGCGTTTGGATTTTTGGGTGCGTTTGTGTTGCATCGGTGCCTCACTTTTAACACACCACCCCAGACCACCCAACGGTCCATCTGTGATGAATCCACAGAGACTGTTCCATGTTTATATAACACCGTGCTCGTGCATGCGATTGTGCAATGTTTCTTTGTTAAAGTATTTTTGTGCACGTGGGTGTGTGTGTGTCCATGAGTAACAGTGATTTTTGGCTTGTGTGCATTTCCCAGTGAGCCCGTCCCGTCACAGCATCTCAGAATGGAGGATGCAGAGCATCGCGCGAGACTCGGACGACAGCTCGGACGAGGAGTTCTTCGACGCTCACGGTAAACACTGCTCAGATTTTCAACGCAACGGTGGCTTTTGAATATTCCAAAAAAATGATTGGCTTTCTTCTTCAACTGCTCTGCATGAATCTCTTTAACCACTTCCCAGATACCCAGCATGCTTTGGGGCTGCAGTTGAAATAGGCGCTCCCTGGTGGGATGAGCTGGCAGACCAGGTGTTTCATCCTAACGTCAAGTTTTAAAATCTTCTTTGATTCCAAGTCAAGCAATAAACAATCCTTAAAGCTGTGTGGTGACATTATGACAAACTAACGAGGATGAAACTTTGTTAATAATAGGAACTCTTTATTCATGCATGTGATTAATTCTTTTAATTAAATCAACTCACATTTTATTAGATATTTCTGCACAGTCATGAAATAAGCACTTATTCATGGTGAATCCAAATGAACTCACAAAGAATAATTCTTTGGTGCCTGAATGAATAAAGTTCTGATTTAAGCTTACAAGTGTGATAGAATCGAGCTTAGATTACGTGCTTTATGGTTTGATGATCCTCTGTTACAAAAACAATGTGTGTGTTCTCCAAATGTTTGAATAAATGAATAAAGCTGAGAGTTGAGAGCACAAAAAAATCAAAAGACCACATTCTGTGTCTAATTTTTTGTGCATATTTAGAGGTTTACCTTCAGTTCAGTGGCTTTGCTAAATTAAAAAGCCTGGCACTAGACTAATCTACTGGTGCATCAATACATTTCTGCGCATATTACAAAAATCACATTAAAGCCATGAATTGCAAATTGAGCTCATTTAAAAATAAATGATAAAAAAGTGGAAAATCTATCATCTGAGGTGAACTGGTGACATGTTCTGGGATGTACCTGTCCAGCCTGCAGAGATTCTCCTAAATTTATTTCACATATGACATCTTAACCTTTGGAAATCGTAAACCTAATATGGCCCCCACAGGGAGTGTTGCTCCACACGAGGTGGAGGATCCAACATTTGCTTCACTATTCCCTAATTTAGGATTGTGAGCAGAGGTCATCTGTGCAAACTTGGGAAATTTTGCTGACATATATCATTTATTTATTTATTTTCTCCAGAGGATCTCTCGGATGGAGAGGAGGTTTTCCCAAAAGAAATAGCCAAATGGAACTCCAACGACCTCATGGACAAGATCGAAGCTGCAGACCCAGAGGAAACTCCTGGTACGATGAAGACTACTGGAAGGAGCTTCATCACACTCTTGTGATGTAATGTTCACTCTGTGTGTTTGTTTGTTTCAGATGAATCCTTTAAGGAAATGACTGTGGATTATGAGCGAGCAACAAGTGAGGACAGATTAGATGAGGTATGTTTGTGTCAGATGTTATTTTACAAAATGCAATTCCTAACCAGGAATAACTTTTCCAAAAAAAAAAAAAAAAGGCAAAAACCTGTTGTGAAATCCCATTATGTTAAACTTTAGAGAAAGGCTCTGAGACAATCAGCCTTTCTGTCCTCTTGTGTTCAGATGCGCAGCTCTCTTAGCGGCCATGCCGATAGCTCTCCCATTCCCACCATCATGGTAACAAGGCACCAGTCAGTAAGTAAACGTTTTGGCCCCAGTGCACTGTGGGATGGAACAGTCCCACAGGCAGATCGGATCCGTGTACCGACCGCCCTTCCTTTTCCCCCTTTGGTTGCCATTTGCCCAAATCCTAGTCCGTGTGTCCTCCTGAACGTCACCACCCCTCTGTTCAACTGGCTTGTACTTAACAGCTGTGGCGTTGACTGTGCATATGGTGGTTCTATGAAAATGTGAAGTTTTGAGTCCGACAGAAGACAAAACTACACATTATTCTGCGCAAGGTCATGTGAAATCCCCCAGAAGCATGGTTCTCTGCCCCTCTATGGTTGTGAATAGCAGTCTTCTGTGTGATCCATGTTTGACAAGCCTGGCAAAAACCATGTTCAAACTTATAACTAAAAGTGATTACCAAGTGTTTTTTCAGTTTTTACTAAGTAAACATGAACACGGTTATTGTATTGAAACCAAACGACGTCCTCCAGGTGCTGTTCCACAAAGTTCGCCACTTTTATCGTAATTCTTTGTTTTCAGGAGAGCTCGTCTCAACAGTGTCTGCAGCCGTCTAAGATTCACGTGCTGATCTTGGTCCTGCATGGAGGGAACATCCTGGATGCAGGCGGAGGGGATCAGACCAGCAAGCAGGCCGACGTCAACACCATTAGTACAGCTTTCGACACAGTCATGCGTGTTCACTACCCCGCTGCGCTGGGACGCATCGCCATCCGCTTGGTGCCCTGCCCTGCCATCTGTGCCGAGGCCTTCTCTCTGGTGTCTAAGTAAGAGAAAACACTTGCACTCGTTTTTTTTATCTGCCGGCTCCAGGCGATGTATGCTGGCTGTTTACTCAAGCTTCTTTTTAATTTGTTCTGTTAAAGCTTGAGCCCTTACAGCTATGACGAGGGCTGCCTGTCCAACAGTCAGGACCACATTCCGCTTGCAGCTCTTCCTCTCCTGGCCACCTCATCGCCACAGTACCAGGATTCTGTGGCCACGGTCATCGCTCGAGCCAATCAGGTGTACGCTGAGTTTCTAAAGTCTCTGGATGGAGCGTCCTTCTCCGGCCAGGTTTGTTGCTGTTCTTAAACGTATGTAAGATTTGTGTGTAATCCCTTCATTTTCTATTTATACTGTTTATAAATGGGTGGTGTTTTTTTAGGTTTGCCTCATCGGGGATTGTGTGGGAGGAATTTTGGGATTCGATGCTTTGTGCAATAGTGGTCCCACAGTAAACGAAAGCCAGAACAGCAGTCGCCGGGGCAGCGTCATCAGTGTGCAGGTAAGACTCAGAACTTTATTTGCAGTGACTTTAACGTTATATTTTTAAACATTTTTGTTATTTCCCTAATCTCCCTCCACCAGGACCAGGACCTCCTCTCTCCTGGCATCATCGTCAACAGTGTGCACGGATCAGCTTCCCCTACTTTAGAGGGCAGCCGCCACCTCAGTCGCAGTAACATTGATATTCCTCGCACCAGTGTGAGCGATGAGACCAAGAGGCTGCTGCCGCGCAAGAGGAGTGACTCCTCCACCTACGAGCTGGACACAATCAAGCAGCACCAGGCTTTTTTATCCAGGTGTGTTTTATGCAGGATGATGGAACCTCTCGGCTGATTTTGCATTACTCCTGACGGGCACGTCTGTCTGGTCTTTGTTTGCAGTTTGCACTCCAGCGTCCTGCGGAATGATGCCGTCTCTCGCAGATCGAGCAGCAGCACCATGTTGGACGGAGGCTCCCTGGGGAAGTTTGACTTTGAAGTGTCTGATTTTTTCCTCTTCGGCTCTCCTCTTGGCCTGGTGCTGGCCTTGAGGAAGACTGTGATCCCGATGCTGGATGGTGAGCATCTTCATCTTTAGATATGCAAAGATTTGGCTTGGGGGTGGGAGGTGGGGGCTGCTATTGCGCAGCTTCTTCATTCATCCCTCTTTCCCCTGTGTCTTCGGTTTGATTTCTCCCCCTAGTGGCCCAGCTGAGGCCTGCGTGTCAGCAGGTCTATAACTTGTTCCACCCAGCTGATCCCTCAGCCTCCCGCCTGGAGCCTCTGCTGGAGCGGAAATTTCACCTCCTCCCCCCCTTCAGCGTACCCCGTTACCAGCGGTTTCCTCTGGGAGACGGGAACTCGGCCCTGCTGGGTGAGTTCTCCGCAGCAGCGATGTGGTACTAACCAGTGATGCAGCTGAGACTCAAATGCAGAATCCCCTGTTCTAAAACTGCTTTACACTTCAGATACTGACTAGTCGTCCTGTTTGTCATCGACACATGCCACGCACAGCAAATGTAGCACGGTTCATTCACAGAGTAAACAACGTCTCAAAGAAAAATGATGCATTTTTCTACTGTTTGTGCTTCAGCGTCCTCTGTGAAGCAGTTTATCATCTAAATGTGGTCATAGTCCTGCTTTTGGTTTCTTTTTGAACTTTTTATTGTAATGGAGTAAGCCTTGGAGCCTCAGCCAACTCCGTTTATCAGTATGTTCCTGTCAGTGAGGAAGATAAAGAAGACTTGGATATTAGCAGGTTAGCCACTGAGAACAGGATTAGCTTTTTCCGTACATTAAAATATAAAAAAGCCACACGAGCGCTCTCAAGTTGAACAAAGAAGAAAATATTTTATTGTTTCAGGCTAAAACGTTATTCTCTGGTTTTTATTGTGAAACTAAGAACATTTTCAGAGCTGATAAAGTTTTAACGAGTCCCTATTAGATCAAATTGTTCATATTAGAGAGCAGTTGAATAGTCCACTAAGGGCTTGACTCTTTCTTGTTTTATGTTTGGTTTTTTCATATGTTTTTGTGTCTTCCTTGTCTCCTTCCCCCCTCCCTCGGCCTCTTGTCCCTCGTATCTGCACACCTGGCCCTCTAAAACCACCTCTGCCCTTCCTGCCCCCTGCACCTCCCTCTGTAGTGGAGACAGTCCAGAGCAACGCTCAGCTGCTACTTGACAGCGGGCCCCCCCTGTCCTTCCGCTGTCAGGAGACCATCAGTGAGACCTGCATTCCTGTTCCTGTGCTAAACTGGCAGGAGAGCTCCCTCAAAGCCACACCCGCCGCTATGGAGTGTGTGTAGCCTCTCCCGTTCACCTCCGTCTTTCTCACCCCCTCATTCACAGCATCCTTCCATTTCTTTCGTCACCCTTTAATTCCTCTCAGGTCCAAGATGCTCTGATTTTTTCGTGGTCTTTGAGTAATTCCGTTGCTGTTGCTTCAAGAATCAGGAATGTGAATCCGGTTTGTCCTGATAAAATCCGGTCCAGTCTTCCTATTAAGTATTTTTTGAGAATTTCTATTTTAATTTGAAAAATAAATCCTAACTAAAATCTACACAATGCTTTGGGAATACGTCACTAAAAGAATCAGACAAGCATCTTGTGGCTCCAGCCATTGTGTTGTCATCGTGTGTGTTTTGGCGTTTGTGTTGACGCTGTGCTATTTGAGCCAGGTTCCGTCTGCATCATCTCCACGATTTCAGATTCTCGATGTTACCAGAAGGTATTTCTGCTGACCGACGCTCAGAGAACCGTGTCGATGTGCACCTCGTGCTGCTTTCGGTGTTGTGTTTGCGCGGCGAACGTGTAGCTCTGTGTGTAACATCGTGATGTTAACATAGCAAATGTTTTCTTCTTGTGAAAATGGTCAGAGGTCATTTGATTTTATAATATCTCTAGTATTGAGTCAAATTATTTATTGCTTTTATTCTTTGGGGGGAAAATATACACTTACACTCATTAAAATCATAAAAAATTACCGACATTTGTGACTTTACATGTTTTATGTACTCATGTGTTGGTCAGTCGGCCATCAGGTGGTTTCACATGTCCTCTGAAACCATGATGCCTGCTGTCACCCCCCTCCCCTCCTCCCACCCATCACCGTAAGCTCCCCTTACCTGTGTCTCTGTCTAATGGGATCTCCTTGTTTGGGCTCAATAGCAGATGTTGTTCAGTCTCATGGTGGTGTCTTCATGGACAGTTCGTACCCCTCATCCCCCGTAACGGGCCCCCTCTCCCGGGGCCAAAGGAGAGCCAGTGAGGTCAGCATTGCCAGCCAGGTCTCAGGCATGGCAGACAGTTTCACTGCCACCAACATAGCCAACAGTAAGTGTTCTCACCACCAACCCGTCTCTCTCTCTTTCTCTCTGCCCCTCCCTTCCACTCACACACTCTGCTCTCGCTAGTTTCCCACTTTCTCTCACTCTCAGGCCAACTTCTCTGTTCTTCACTCCACTTCCTCTTTCCGACTCTCTCACATCATCAGCTCTCGTTACTCTGACTCCACACACACCCTGCCCGCCACCTGGATAAGACAGGCACACGGAGCCACACACAGGATGTTTCCCCGTCTCTACTATAGGATCAGATTCCTGCAGAAGAGCAAGCTTAGAGCCACTTTCCACTGTCTGTCTCGCTCTTATTCACTGTCTAAATGTAAATGCAATGGCCGATTGCTGCATTTATCTAATGTTTCAGTGCATGTGGACACCTCCCCCAAGCCATTCCTGCATTGTTTACGATGTTTGCTGAGATAATCAGCACCTTTTTTTCTATTTGTTCAGTCGTCCAACAAAGTCCCTCCTCCCTTCCACCTTTTCATTTCTGTTACCAGAATGTTTGATTTGTAACTCACACAACCACAGAACAAACCTGGGAATGCACTTAAAATATGATTTTACTCCAAAGCCAGAGGATCTTCAGACACACCAGCCTTCCTTGTTACCTTTCTCCACTACTAACGATTCTTTTTTTCAGCTTAGTCACGTTTCATTGAAGGATCTCAGCATGTTTCTGTTTAAACTGTAAAAATCTTATCATTTGGTTTTCTCCTTTTCTTCCCCCCTTATAGCTAAATCAAGGCAGACTAACCAGTCCAAAAAGTCCAGTCTTTTGTCCCAACTTGCCCTCTCACCTCAAAACAAATTCTTCTTGAAAAGTCCGCCAAAGTCCCGTAAGAAACCCGAGGCCGACCGGGCTGCAGGATCTCCCGATGCAGACCTGGTGATGGAGCTGGATTTTGATGCCGACTGTAGCGAAAGTTTAAGTCCGACTTCGCAGTACGAGAACCTCCCGTCAGCGGGTCTGGACTATGCTATTTCAGATCTGGTCTCACTGGACTCCCAAGCAGAAGTTGAGCAAGGTATCTTTCCAAAGGGAGGGGTAATCACAGCGAGGCTTCGGGTCTTTTCTGCGTGCTGCGCTGCACTTTCCAAAGCCCCACTGCTGCTCTTCCAGGAAGCTGCTTTTTTCTTTCCCTGGAATTATTTCACCAAATTAATTCACAAGGGTTCAATATCACTTTCACTCACTGCGAATAATCTCTGGCACCCTTGTTTAAAATCACACATCAGCTCCAACTACCTAATTTTGTTTTGTTTAAGTCAGTGCATGAATCCTCTGAAACATCATAAACTCCTTCCTTTCTCACCTGCAGCTGAAGGATTGCTGGAAGTGCGGTGATGATTTTCATGGGAGATTTCTTTCTTTAGTTTCAAGGGCGTTGCACATTTGTGTGGCATCATGTTATCCCACAGTTTCATGTTATCTGCACCTGATTTGATTCACTCCCCTTTGCAGTTGCAGCACGTTGGTGGGGCACAAAGCGGCTAGACTTTGCTCTGTACTGCCCCGACGCTTTGACTGCTTTCCCCACCGTGGCTTTGCCGCACCTCTTCCACGCGTCCTACTGGGAGTCCACTGATGTTGTGTCTTTTCTCCTGAGGCAGGTATGTAACCCTCACGAACGTCCCGGTCTTCATATGAAGGCTTTGAGGATCCGTCGCAGATGCATTCTAACAATGAACGATTCAAATCTCACCATCAGGTCATGAGACATGAAAACTCCAGCATTCTGGAGCTCGATGGGAAAGAGGTGTCTGAATTTACCCCGTCTAAACCTCGAGAAAAGTGGCTCCGTAAGAGGACTCACGTCAAGATCAGGGTGAGTGTGAGATCAGAGGAAGCAGCGATTTCCATTTATCTCCTTCAAATTTGGACTTTGATTTTCTTTTTGAATTTCACAAAGAACGTGTTTTGCTTGACAGAACGTGACCGCCAACCACCGCGTGAACGACGCTGTGTTTACTGAAGACAACCAGCAGGTCATAACGGGTCGCTTCATGTACGGCCCTCTGGACATGGTGACTTTAGCTGGAGAGAAGGTAAACGACAGGAATGGGTGTTTGTGGTCATTTTGGTTTTGAAAGTTCATTTTTGTGATTTATTCTTTTAAACACAGGTTGACCTCCACATCATGACTCAACCCCCATCAGGAGAATGGGTGTACTTCAGCACAGATGTGACCAACAGCAGCGGCCGTGTGTATTTTACCATCCCAGAGGAGAAGCGTCTGGGCATCGGCGTCTACCCCGTTAAGATGGTCGTTAGGTGACAGCAGCTTTAGATACTAAACACCAACAGTGTTTTTGTTTATCATCATGTTTCCTGATTTCTCTCGCTTCTTTTGTTTTGTTTTCCCAGAGGTGATCACACGTTTGCAGACAGCTACCTGACTGTTGTGCCTCGTGGCACAGAGTTTGTAGTTTTCAGCATCGACGGTTCGTTTGCTGCCAGCGTGTCGATCATGGGCAGCGATCCCAAAGTGCGGGCTGGAGCTGTGGATGTTGTCAGGTATCCAGCTTCTTCTGTTTTGTTTTGTTTTTGTCTTAACTTTCAAATTTTTCTCTTAAATCAAAGATTACTAGCATATTTGTTTGTTTTCACGGCAGGCACTGGCAGGATTTAGGTTTTCTGATCATCTACGTGACCGGGCGTCCAGACATGCAGAAGCAGCGGGTGGTGGCTTGGTTATCTCAGCACAACTTCCCACACGGAATCGTCTCCTTCTGCGATGGCCTGGTCCACGACCCACTCAGACACAAGGCGAACTTCCTCAAGAACCTGACGGAGGTTAGGCTTGGTGTAAAGGCAGTCTTTGTCAGTCATATAAAGGTTTTACTGCTTTGTAAAGAAAATGAGATTCATATTTTTGTTTGGCTGATTCCAGGCTAACATGAAGATTTTTGCTGGATATGGATCAACCAAAGATATCTCTGTCTACACCTCAATCGGCCTCCCTTCTTCTCAAATTTACATCGTCGGCAGGCCCTCTAAGAAGATGCAGAACCAGTGCCAGGTAGCAGCTAAATAGAGGCTTTTATTTTGAAATGAATTTAAAACTTACAGTTTTGAAATAATTTTAAACATATTTTTATTTTTCTCTCTCTCTCCACAGTTCATCACAGAGGGATATGCAGCTCATTTGTCCCAGCTGGAGTACAACCACCGCTCTCGGCCAGCCAAGTCCAGCAGCGCGCGCATGGTCCTCCGTAAAGGAAGCTTTGGCTTAGGTGCAAACAGCGACTTCCTAAGAAAAAGGAACCACCTGCTGCGCACTATCTCCTCACAGCCAGCCCCCAGCTCCCCGACGGGCAACATCCACAACAGGCCCGAGCGCACGCAGAGCCAATCAGACAGCGAGCGTCTGGAGCGAGAGCGTCTGGAACGAGCTCACTGCCACAGCCAGGGAGCAACCCAGCGCAGCATGAGCATCACCGCCAGCTGCTGGGGGCGCAGCAGCAGCACCAGCACCAGCACCAAGCTGGATCCGGGTGTTTTTAGCCCAAAATGATATAATAAAGACAATTCGGGAGTTTCTGCCGGAGTGACTTTTACAGACGAGGCGCTGAGAAAAGAGACGTTGAGATAAATTCAGTGAGTGAAAAACTGCAGGTTTGCACCAACTACATAAATACCAGAGGGGAATTTGGTGCTATAAACCACTCCTTATAAACTAACACCATTCACAAATGAACAGAGAGATACTTAAGGACAAGCAATTCTGGAGCAGAATCACACACACACACAAAAACTTCTTTAGGGGTCCAGACCATTTTTTTTTCAGTGTTGAATATAAAGTCTGCTATCCTCCAACGGACTTTAGTTTGGAAACAGATGAATCCACCCTTAGCTGTATTCTGCAGCACGCAACACAACGATGTTACACACATGCAAGCACAACACCAAACTGTGTGAGAGTCCAGTGACACTGAACTGATCTCCATATTCATGTTCTTTCTATAATGACTGATCATTAATCAGTCATTTAAAAAAATCTCATTTTTAAGCCAAGTAGAAACGATTTGATCTGTTCTCTTAACGTTACAAGCAAAAGTTCATCCATAAGTCACATGAACACCAAACAAAGTGAACTGACCCTTTAACAGCAGCTGAAACATTTGCTTTTTTTTTAAAATAGCATTTTACCACCTAATATATGACTTAACTATAGGAAAACGTACTACTGTACAGATGAGGTGCCAAAGTAAACAGAATGATACTCTGCACATGAGCAGAGAGGAGACCTCTGAGGTCTTGTATGTAAAAATGAAAAAGATTGTGTAAGTATGTAGTTAAACGCTTGTACATAATTACTATATGACAGTGCAGATCTGGTATCTGGTCCACTGAAGAGACCATTTTAAAGTGTCTTCTTTACTCTGGGGGCAAACACAAACTCATTCAGGATATATTTTGTTGACTATTGATAATTATTGCTATTTACGATTATGGCTATTTTAAAATGCATTGATTTCTGTGAACAAAAAAAGGTGTTTTAAATTTAATTTTGTTATATTGTGTATTTTTTCTCTCCAACTTGAGTTGCAGCAGCCAAAATGCAGAAGTCTTTGCCTGGCACAGTATTGTATTTTTTATGGTTTTATCTTGCAGATCACCAGAGTTGTATCAGAACTTATGTCATATACTGTATGTTTGATATTAGCTATTTTGGGGGAAATTTGATATTTGGCTTCTTTCTGGTTATTACTGAGCTGTAAATGAGGCATTGAATGTGCTATTAGATATCCCTCCATAGGTTACTGTCTCTTTCTTTGTTCCACTGAGCCTTTAGAGGAAAACGTTGTGCAAATTGTAAATGATGTACGATATGTTGTTGAGATTAGGAACACAGAGCTGAAACATGCTTTATGGTGTTAGCCATTTATTTCTAAAATTCTGATGATAATTCATCCCTCTAACAGGCGGCCTAAGAACTGAGTGCAGTGGACCAATATTGGGAGCAAACATAAAAGGGGAAACGTGCAATATGATTTAGCAGCACCGTCAAAACATCACAGTGCACTGACAATCAGTCGAACCGGCACATATTCAACAGACGTCACATCACAGAGGGTTCCTCAGCAGGTTAAACGCACATTTTACAAAGTGGAGAGTTCTCACAATAAAGTGGCATTGACCTGATGATGGTGTGCAGTGTTGCTGCTGGCATCTCTTTTGTGGAGAAACGTCATCATGTTTTTGTTGCAGCACAGGGGCATCCACATCCAAACTCATTTTACATTTGTTAGAAAGCAGAGCTCTTAAAAAATGTTGCATCTCTGCACCAAAACCCCGGACACATAAGGGGAGATTCAAATGAAACGTCAATGGACATTTTTTTTATGCTGTTTTTTTTTTTTGTACAAGTTAAACCACTTTATTTCAGTGAGAATCGATCGTTATTGTTACACACCCCAGTTCACAGGTATCTACAGCCTCTTAATCAGATGTGTTTGCTGTTACCATGTAAATGATATTAAACTGCTGCTTAAGAAGAAACGCTGCAGTGATGTTTGGATACCTCTAGGCCCACCGGCACATCAGTTCTGTTATAAATGCACATGTGAAGATGCCTCATATGTACCTTATATTGATCAGAGTCAGAGCTCCCACTGAGTACTCCACAAACCCAAACTGATCTTTCACATAAATCAGACAATTTAATCATCAATTTGAATTTAATTCTCAGGTTGATGCAGCTGTTTCAACTGTAAACATAAGAAAAATACAAATTATGTTTGAAAAAATATTTTTTTAAAAACTTGCAAGGATAACACATTTGAAAGAATCTGGATAGATTTGTTTTAGGTAATTTTGTCAAAATATCACAAAAAAAGAAGAGCTGTTGGCCTTTTGTGCACAGTCGAGGTATTATGATTCAGCTCAACTTGAAAGATGGGTTTTAACCGAGACCATAAACAAAAAGCATCATCAGGTGCTGAGGAAGGGCTTCATAGCAGATTTGTTTGGAGTCCTGACCCCTGTGGCTTCAGGCTTTCCTATCAGACCAAGAATAAAACACCTTATGTCCCAAGAAAACCTGAAAAACGAATGATCAACTTGAAATAATTACAAAAAAGTCTCTTTAAAAGCAAAATGAAAAGGCTAAAGACAAAGAATCAAGCAATACGTTAAATTTCTGGCATCTATTTAGGGTAAAAAAAAACAAAAATAATTAAAAGATGGATGCCATATGGTTATATGGTGTTAAACCAAAATACAGACACAGAGCACTTTGAATCTTTTTATGTTTTACAATTTTTATGATTTTACATTAAGTAAATAATAAAACATACTTGTTGATATCAAAGATTAAAGTCAGAACTCAGTTCATGATCTCTGTTCAAATCCCTGCAGAGTAAATCAAGATTTAAAAACATCAGACAACATAAAGGAATAAAACTATTTGTCATGTAAAGCTGTTTTTTTAGTTTTTATTGACTTAAAACGTTTTGTTGAATTCTTTGAATGTGACAGCAGTTTGTTGAAGGGGGTCGTTTAACAAAGCCGTGTTGATTTCTTCTATCTGTTGATGCCAAGTGTTCTCTGGAAGGCGTTTCCATCTCCCTTTGTAGCGAGCTGTGAGATAAGCAGACGTTCACAGCTGTGGCCACAAAAGAACCGTGATAGTGAAGAATAAAGTGATAGCTGCTGTCAGTTTACCTTGTTGATTTCTTTGTGTTTCTCCCGGCTCACCATCTCCTCAATGATCTCCCCCTCTCCTCTCACCAGTCTGGATGAAAGTAAAATAGATCACACACCTCAAACCATGAAACTCCTCTCTTAAGAACGGTAAACTACCTCTATCTCACCTGGTCCGTCCTGACTCAGGGTCCACCACCCTGCGGATCACGCTCTGCCGGGCCTCGTACTCCTCTTTGGTGAGAGGCCTCTTGGTGGAGAGACGGGCCTTCTGCTCATCAGTCATGGCTGCAGAGGAAAAGCTTTTAGTCTAGTTCTAGAAGTGATTATATTTCTACAAAGATCTAAAAACATGTGAACATCTAAAATGAGATCTGATTCTATTATAACTTTACTGATCCTGTATGTCTCACCAGGCCCGAAGTCCTCTTCCCCCTCAGCATTCTGCCACACCTCCAGGTAGGCTGGAGGTTTCTCTGCTGGCTTTTGGAGCTCTCCTGCTTCCTTCTTCAGCTTCTTCTCCTTTTTCAGTTTCTTCTTTTCCTTCTTCATTTGCTTCTTCAGTTTTGCCTTTTGCTTCTTCAACTTCTTTTTCTTTGCTTTTCTTTTCTTCCTCTTTGCCCTCTCTTCGCTGGATGACGAAGATGATGATGACGAAGAAGAGGAGGTGGACGATGAAGACGAGGATCGTGTTCTGCGTTTCTTTATCTGCGCAGCTAAAAGAAAAGCAAATGTTGAACATTCTCTTGTGACTGGGTGAGTTTCAGGCGAAAAATAACGTAAGTTAGTTCAAACCTTCTTTCTTCCTGTGAGTTTTTTTCTGAGACGATCTGCTCCTGCTGCTGGAAGAGGAGGTCGATGAAGAGGAGGAGGAAGAAGGAGATCGTTTTCGTTTCTTTTTCTCGTGTTTTTTCTCTCTTCCAGCTCTGTCCGATGACTTTCTGCGGTCCATTTTTAAAAAGAACAGGTTCTTTAGGGGGGTTTATCTATGTTTAAAACGGTTTATACTGTGTTGTTCTGTTAACGGAAGCGCAAATGTTTATACCGGAAGTGTGTCCGTTTGCTATTTTGTCCCGGAACAAAACAAAGGTTCCTATTTCCGCTATAGGTTTTATTTTACCGTGGTCCAAATCCACACCAAGAATAAATAGCACGTTTATTAATTTTATATTTTAGACGTATTTTGAAAACCTTAGAAATGTGATACATACTGATTTACATTCAGAATGGATTAGAAACAGTGTTTCTAGTCAAAAACACATTTATGTCCATGTTTTCAGAAACACCATGGACATGTGTGCAACACAAAGAAACTTACATTTTAGAGATTACAGTAACATATATAATATGTCTGATTTTAGTCAGAGTGAATTTATTGTCACCCCCATTCTTAATTTTGTAGCTAAATATGGTGCTATATTGTTTAAACAGAATGACAAATATGTTGACTTATTGAAAATACTTCCTATTAGTTATGTCAAATTGTCATGATTTTTAAGAGAAATTTTGCTCATATTTCCATAAATTCCTTTTATTTTTGTTTGTGCAGTTAGTTTATGACATCACAGGTGGGAAAATAAAACAATAATTGCATTTTTCCTTGCTTGATGTCCGAACTCATATCATCCACTGAATTATCTTCTAAATGAATTGACATGGTTAACATATTTATATAAATTTTCTTTAATAATTCCAGAATTTTTCCTTTCTTTCTTTTACATTTTACACTGCTTTTTCAGGGTATGAATATCCAAACAGGACCAACTTTTTAAACTTGCACAAATAAACTTTTAGCTTACATGAGCTCAAACAAATCCCACAAACTCAGAATATCAACAACCACTGCAACTTTACGCAGGAATAAAAAGAGCTCAAGTTAAAAATAGCTTCTTATACATCTGTTTATCAAAACAAAACAAAAAAAAACTGTTACTCAAGTTTTCTATTTTATGACAACTGAATGAAATCTGTGCATAGAAAACCCGTGACAACTTGACACATTGTGAGAACGTACATGTAGTATTTATTTTAAAGTTTCTGCAAAGGCAAATGTGAACTTTTTAAAGCTTGATATTTTTTTGATAAATAATCTTATTCCTGATTTTAGCCCTTAACACTCTTAATACATAAGGCTAAATCAACAACAAAAGAAAAGACCTGCATGGTCCAGTCACTCAGCTTGGAGTCATAAACACTGCATTCATGTTTAAAACGTGTCTCTGTAGCAATAAATAGAAACAATCTCTTAAGATTTCTTAAAAACCTAAAAACTGTCACAGAATTACATTGCAAATGATAAATACTGTTACAAAGGACATGCAGCTGCATGAGTGGATGTAACAGACTAAACATGGCTGGCCTCGACTCAGAAAGATGTCAGCAAAACTGAGAGCCTCCAAGTGTGATCATCTTTCCAGTCAGTGTGCAAGAAGAGCTCGACCAGGTCGCTCCAAGTTAGAAAAAACATCAGAGGGTGGTGTTAGGTGGAATGTGTCTCTGCTGTCGAGCTGCACTCTGGCTCATTAGGATGCAGCAGCCATCCGGATCCTCTCTGCGGGAATCTGCAGGACGTTCTTGGCAGCTTTGACGGTGTTCTTCATGAGCATGGCCACGGTCATGGGTCCAACACCTCCAGGAACCGGTGTGATGAATCCAGCCTTCTTCTTTACGCCTGAAAGTGAACAGAAATCATGTTATAGAACAGCAGTAGATTCATGCAGAATTCCGATTGCACCACAAGCTTTCATGTACCTTCAAAATCTACATCTCCAACCAGGCGGCTCTTTCCAGTGACGGGGTCCTGGACTCTGTTTATTCCAACGTCAATCACAGCTGCCCCCTCTTTGATCATGTCTGCCGTAATCAGGTTTGGGATCCCTGATGGAACAGAGAGAAAAAGGACACAGTTAAACAACTCAATCCTAGCAAAAAAGTGGAGATTTTCTAACAAACAAACAAAAAATAACAAACCTGCAGCAGCCACAATGATGTCTGCCATTTTAGTGTGCTGACAAAGTTGTTCCTTTGGAGTGTAACGGTGAGAAATGGTGACTGTGGCGTCACCTGAAGCAGGACAGGAAGAACAGAATACAATCTTAACTTTTTTGTCTCAAATATGCTGCCTCAAGTGACCATCGCCATCACCAACCTCCAGGCCTCTCGTGACGCCCGTCTGTGTGCAGTAGCATGGCGATGGGCATTCCCACGTTCTTAGAGCGTCCTGCAACTAATACATTCTTCCCAAAAGTGGGAATACCTGGAAAATACAAAGGTGGAAAGCTCACTTACATTTATTTAAACAGCACTTCTACATTGAGAGGACGTACAGTGAGCCGTAACTCCTGCTACCTGTGCGTTTGATGATCTCCATGACTCCCCAGGGGGTGGCTGGAAGCATGGTGGACTGATCCAGGCACATGCGGCCGACGTTAACCACGTGGAAGCCGTCTACATCCTTGGCGGGAGCAACTGCATTGCAGATTGCCCGCTCATCAATGTGATCTGTGGGGAAGTTGACGACAAGCTTCAGTCAGGAGAAACGGACAAACACAGAGACATACAGCACATAATCAGACGCGTTAATGTACCTGGAAGAGGCAGCTGGACCAGCAGGCCGTCTACACGATGGTCTGCATTGAGTTTGTAGATCAAGTCCAATAACTCTTCCTCACTGATGTCTGAGTGTTTGAGAATCGTCTCACTTGAGATTCCTGTGGGAGTTTAAAGTGAGAAAACAACTCAGCGTGCAAACAAAAAACAAATATTTAAAGACACTGACTTAACCTTCACACAAGCCCTGTTTTCAGCAGGTTTTAAAGTAAAAGATTTGATCAGAATCAAGAAATTTTGTCTACTTACCGACATCAGCTGCCGCCCGGGTCTTGTTGAGGACGTAGGAGTGACTGGCTGGGTCGTCTCCAACAAGAACCACGCTCAGGTGAGGTCGCCTGTTGCCGGCTAAAACCCATTTCTCCACGTCGACCCGGGTCTCCTCCCGAATCTGACGTGCCAGTTTCTTTCCTGAGACGACCACTGCGTCCTGCCTAAAAGTCAGTGAAACGGTTCAGATGAAGGAAAAATGACCAACAAGCTGTGATTCTGCTGCACAAACTGCAACTAAACAGTGAAAAAAAACCACTTACTTCCTGGACATGGTCTGTATTTAACAGGACTTCTGACACCAGAAACCTTTTATAGCTTTCGATCATGCAAGCAAAGAAGCTTCTAAAATTAGAGGTAACAGAGCTGCACTTGACTGAATCATATTCCTAGTATCATTGCAGTATTTATAACTGTATGTTGTGCTGACCTGTTTATTTTGATTTGAAAATAAAAAATTATATAACAGCAAAGATAAGGCAATAATTGAAGAGCAATGAGCCATCGGTGGTGATGTAACAGCTCGCCTTTCGGCCAAAACCAATTAAACCTCATGGAGAAGTGTTTGATCACAACAGGGTGAGAGAACTGGGCCAGTGTACACAAACTGTCCCACAAAAAAGTTATTTATCAAGAAGGAAACTTCTTATTTTTGGGACAAACTTAACCAAAACACCCTTTTTATTTTAAAATTCAACCAACTTTAATATTTATATGTATTTTTCTATAGTTCAATTAATTACTGCATGATGCATATAAATAAAAGTAATGACTGCATGCCATTGATACGTTTTATAGCACCCATCTTGTGATCTTGCAGATCATGTGCAGGAATCATAATTTCATTAGGCATTCGTGCAACATTAGACAATCACATGCATCCTAGTTATGCAGGGTCAAGCTTCACACGGCTCATTCCTACTAAATTCCTGCACGGGATGCGAATTTCTCAGCTGTATGCTCATCATCGCTTTGGTATCAGTTACCTTTCCCAGGAATAAAATCTTATATTATTAATTAAAAAAAAGAAAAATGCATGGACGTCCTTCATGCAAATGAATACATCGGTATAAAGTGGAAACCTGTCTGTTCCCCGAGTGCAAGCCCTTTCCCTGATTTCATCAGCCAGCCTTGCAGCCACCCCAGTGCTGCGATGCTACCGGCATGCCGCTAGGGGCGCACTACAATACGACCAACTGCGGACATTTAGTACAAATAAATCAAACAAATTGCGCATAAAACAAACCACCTCATCCGGGCGCACATAATAAATCTGGTGGGTGCGAAATAGATCAGGATAAAACATCGATTCGCGCCCTTTTTGGTTCGAGGGAAGCGTGAATGTGTGATTCTCTCAGATGGAGGCAGAACCATCAATGACCGACTCACCTCAAGGCAGATGTGTGCAGTTTACAGACTTGATGCTGGGACTGTTGACACAGTTTCCTGAGAGTCCTGATCGCTGCCATTTCTAACTCAATAAGAAGTAACACACAACCACCGGTTTGTTCCGAAACACACACACTCACACACCAACACCCGGTCTGACAAGAGCACCGTCTGGGAAGGAGAAGGAGGACCAGAGAGGCTTTAAAACCCGACCCCCCTTCTTCCTGCGTCACATCTGCGTCACTGTCACTGTGGGCAAGCCAATGTATCATAAAACATATCAAACACAGTCATAACATTAAGCTGAAAGCAAATTTAGAAAACAAGTTCGCTTTAAACATTTTTCATGCCTTTTAACAACGTTCTAACATAGTTCATTGAGGTTTGAAGCTACAGCTGCATTTTTCCAAAAGCCCCCATGTTCATTTACACCTCACCAATGACACATACTCTTCTTTTTCTTGAGGCATTTAGGATTCCCTTTAACCATTATTAGAATGTTTATATTTTATGCACTTGGTGTGTTTTTTCACACACAAAATTCTAGAAATCATACTTTTATAATGTGAGATGCTTTTATATAAAACCTTTTTTAATCAAAATAATGATTTCTGCACAAAAAAGTTGGGGTGTCATACCGACTCGCCACCTGTGAGGGGCGCTAGACTACCCAATGAACTGCTGCCATTAGCCAACAGAGGAAGAGTCAGTGTGTGGGTGCAGTTTCAGTTCAGCCGAAGTAGCCGTCAACGCTAATTAGTCGGTGGCAGTGGTTAGCCCCAAAATACGTTTCTAAAACAACATTTCTGCTTTCTAAACCAGGACCAGGAGTTCCAACTGAGACTTTCCAACAACTTCTTCGTCAAGATGAGCTTCTTGTTGTAAGTAAAGTGCAAAAAAGTGCTTCCTGACTTTCTGTCGGAGAGCTTGCGGTTAATGTTAGCTGCGCTTCTTCGAACTTCGCCGACGGAGGGGAAGTTCGAGCGAGACACCAACAACAAAAAAACAAAAAAACAAGACAGCTAATCGCATCTCAAAGCTACTGGGTTACATCTAAATCGTTTCCCCTTATTTGTAGTATTATTATTCGTCGACGTTTTGCGATTTTCAACTATGTTTATAACTTCACAGCCTTTTTGGCAGAAATAATTTAGAGAAAAAAATAGTTATGCTAACATGATTAGCATAATTTACGCTATCTTTCAGCTAAAATTAGTGTTTAGCTATAGTGTCTTAATCTTTTGGAGATTTCTAAATGCTGAAGAAGTTAATTTTCGTCTTGTGTTTACAGTCACACCGTCGGTCACATTTCCTGTCACTTGCAACAACGAGGTTACCACATATGACAGTGATGCTTTAGTTCCTCTGAACACTAAAGTCAGAGTTTTAAGTTAGTTTAATGAATGTGAATGCAGCTAGCTAATTGCACATTTGAGATGGAAATGATCTGTTAGACTAAATCATCTGCAAGTAGAACAAATAAACGACCAAATGAAGCAAATTGATGTAGATAAAAAAATGATGAAACCTACAAAAATTGTTTTTATTTTATTTTTAGTTGATTCAGTTCAGTTGTGCATTATTTCTATTTTGAGTGTTTACATGTGATTGAAGGGTCGTTACAATCTTTTGACAGCTTAAAACTGTAATTGATTGAGACATTGCTCTTTAAAACACTAGAATTAAAAATGTCAGTAATTTTGCATGACTCACATACACTAAAAATGACATCAGTATATTTGTTAGCTCTCAAGTCATGTTATAAGTATCGCCCGTTGAGCATAACACAATCTTCCATTGTATATACATATTTACTTAACTTTGTGTTGTCTCTTCAGTGGCAGTCGCTCATCTAAGACTTTCAAGCCGAAGAAAAACATCCCAGAGGGCTCCCACCAGTATGAGCTACTGAAGCATGCTGAAGCAACGCTGGGCAGTGGGAACCTGAGACAGGCTGTCATGCTCCCAGAGGGCGAGGATCTCAATGAATGGATTGCTGTCAACAGTGAGTGAACAAATACAAAAAGTGCTATGCACCTAGTATACAAACAAGTATTTAAAACTCTGTATAGAGGCCAATGTTAAGATGAATCTTTGATGATTCTTGTAAAAATGGATTAGTGTTTGCAGCACTTTGTGGTGTGTGTGAAGAGTACAATGTACATACAAACACACTGCAAGTAATCTCAACACAAAACTCAAATAATTTCAGAAGTAGGTTGTGATTGGTGCAGGAATAAAATTCAAAACAAACTTAAAAGTGAACATGAGTTCTGATTTACTACCAAGTATGTAATGCCAGGTCTCAAAATCATAAGAGAATTAATGTTTTTTCCTTACTTGGAGACACTCGAACACACATCTACCAGGGCTGCTAATTAATATATGACAGAATAGCTCTAATGAGCCTCATCACGTGGCTAACAGGTTAGTTTACCTGTATGAAAGTTAATATTTTGATTACTAGCTGAGGATTTTCATCGTCAGCAACATTTTAAACAGTGAAACTCACCGACTTGGTCGAGAAATGAAGTTATTGAGATTTTGGTGCTACATGAGAGCAGAATCGTGAGAAGTGAAGGTTGGTTTGGCTTTGGTTAAAGGTCACAAAGATTTTTGATCTGAGGAAAAAGGCACATGTGGATTTGCAGAAGTCCAATAATCTCTGTGGTTTATGTATTTTATTCTTTCTACTGTGGATGAAGATTCTGCACATTACTCATTTATCAGTCTCCAAATTTCATTTCATTAGTCAAACCTCTCATGTGGTTGAAAACTAGAACATTTGAGATTTTTTTTATTCATATCAAGTTGCAACAAAGTTTTATTTCAAGTCTGAACTGAACTCATAACAATCATGTCCTGTCATGTGACAGCTGCTCTAGTGCACATTGAAACACTGGCAATAAAAGAATGCTGCAACTTTATTTAGAGATAATATTTTATCTATGGAATGGCTTAACTAAAATGTGAATTTGTCCTTTTCCTTCAGCGGTGGATTTCTTCAACCAAATCAACATGCTGTATGGCACCATCACCGAGTTCTGCACTGAGACCAGCTGCTCTGTGATGTCAGCAGGACCAAGGTAGACATTTTTATTTTTACCCATACAATCTTTTTTTTATTAGCTCCACATTTTGTGTTACATATAGAGTTAATATAGTTAAAATTGAGCTTTGACTTTAGTTTTTCCTGTTTTTGTACACCTGAATAAGGATTATTCTCATGTTTCATTGGAAGACTGAGAGGTGGGGTAATATCCTGTCTTGTTAGACCAAACGTTATATCACGTGCTAAATCTTGATCAACTATGACACAAGAGATTTTGATCAAATGGAAATATTGCTAAGTACTAAAGAAATAAGATAAACATCTGCCATGACTTGACAAAAGAAGATTTTTGTTATGTACTCACAAGTAATCCAACTTACTTAATTGATGGCATAATATATATCAGTTGTGTTGGTGCTTTACTGAGTGAATAAATAGGCTTTAATGTCAGCTGCGGTTTGCTAAAGTGAGCTGAACAGCAAACAGGATGTGAAGTAATTGCTGATAAAAAAGTTCAAGTTAGCATATTTCTGGTAGTTTGCAGCATTAAAATGATGAGAGAGATGGTTTAAATGAGATATTTAGACTTTTAAAAATGTGATTATTTTACTGTCGGTGTGTTTTAGAGGCACACTGATGTTTTAGAGGCATGACCAGATTTGGATCTATTACTAAATAAATTGTAGTCCAACTGACTTCATGCTGATGACGGCCATGATTCTTCTGTAAGGAAGAGAAATACCAGCTGACACTAAAAAAAGCTTGTACTACTTCACAAATGTGTCACAACAGCTGAATTAAGGCCTCGTGAACTTTATCTGCTAATGTAACATTTTCAATTTTTTTTATTCATTGTGGTTTTTTTTAAGAGATTATTATGGGGTTTAGGAGCTGGATAACTTTTGCATGAGGCAGACCGGCTCTGTGTTCATTTGAGGAGGTGACACTCAGTGAACTTGCCATGTTTTGCCTGAACGTCACATGGAGAAAACAGGAAATAAACTTTGCATGTGATCTCTCTGTAGAAGCTGCTTACCCGGTAGTTAGACTCTAGATTTGGTACTTCCTCTATCCTCTCTCCCTCCAAGACAGCTCAGGCTCAGGCTCTAATCAAGAGGAAGAGATGTGGGTTTATTTCCTGTTGACATGGCCGCTGTCAAGAATACGAGTGCAGTCTGCATTTTTTTATCATATCTGCTACCAAATTATTCTTTTTTCACTTGCTGATGCATTTTTTTGTAGGTATGAGTATCACTGGGCTGACGGCACCAATATTAAAAAGCCCATCAAATGTTCAGCGCCCAAGTACATCGACTATTTGATGACCTGGGTGCAGGATCAGCTGGATGATGAGACCCTTTTCCCCTCCAAGATTGGTAAGTTTTAATCAGGATTTACAGGAATTATGGGAGAAAAAGGTGAGTTGTCTATTTCCGTTGTATTCAGAAATACTCGCTCATATCCTTAAAGGAGAATGTACCTGTTCAAGTCTCAGCCTTGTGGGTTTCATGTTAAAGAATGATGAAAAAAGTTCACCTTCTGCACCTGATGACGTGTCTTTTTCCACCACCTTCTGCTGCACAGGAGTTCCATTCCCCAAGAACTTTATGTCTGTGGCCAAAACCATCCTGAAGCGTCTGTTCAGGGTTTACGCTCACATCTACCACCAACATTTTGACTCTGTGATGCAGCTGCAGGAGGAGGCTCACCTCAACACCTCCTTCAAGCACTTCATTTTCTTTGTCCAGGTGAGATTGTCCCACTAGTGCGAGAGGTCGAAGCATCTACAGCAATAATGTTCTGATGCATATTGTAATCTCCCCCCTGCAGGAGTTCAACCTCATTGACCGGCGAGAGCTTGCTCCCCTGCAGGATTTGATCGAGAAGCTTGGATCCAAGGACAGATAGACATTTCATCACACGTTTCTTTTTTTTAGAATACCAGTTCTTCCTCTCCTTTGTCTTCTGGCCTCTTCTACCTCTGTGATTTCTAGCCTCAGCTCTTAAAACTCTGTGCCTTCTTTGCATTTCTTGAATATTTGTACTTTACTTCTTTTTTTATTCTTTTTTTTGTTGTTGTTGATGCAGTTTTTGAACCTTTTTTAGCCTCTTTATATAGAACGGTGTAGTAAAGAAGACATATTTTTCACAGGACTGTGGTTTCTGACTCGTAGAGCAACGTACAGATTTTTATATTGGACCAAGGACATTTGGAAGTGAAAAACAGTTTTTCTTCTTTCAGAGGATGTTGTACAGTGTTTAGTTTGTCTAAACACGTGTAACTTTATTTTTTGTTAGCTCTGAGTTATAAGAATAATAGCGACTGACCAAATATCCCATTTTTTGTTGTTTTTCTTTTTTTTACTGTTTTATTTGTTTACGGTATAGAGTAAGGACTGCAAACAAGGTAGGGACATGACATAGTCATTGGGTGAACTTTTGTACTTGTAACAACTTAATAAATGAAGGTGGGTGCAAAAATGCACTTGTACAGTACATAAAGCTCACGGTCCCATAAAGTAGCATTTTTCCTGCCACATTAAACACGGCGTTCATGCATAGCATGTGCATGCTTCAGTTTGGTTGAGCAAGAACATCGTTTGCACATTTTCATATGGTTAAATGTAAGAAACATTACTTTTATTGTCACACCTGTTTACCATTTAGTCATGGAGAGTCTTTAAATCCTGTTTGAGTTACCTTTAAATTAAAAATTCATAGTGAAAGTAATTAAGACCATAGAGTAAATTAGTTTTTTTAATATTTGACTTCATGTCTGTGTTGTGGCTCGATTGAAAAACCTCTAGCCACTTTTTTCTTGAATATTTTTTTCCCTGATTTGAAAGGTTACGTAATTATCGCTGTCATTCTCCGTGAGAGTTTCTATTCTAGCTACAGCGACCCCTTTGCAGCTAATATTCCTCCAGAATGCCTAGTTTTCCAAAGTTCAATTAAGGAAGTTGGGCTTATTACGCTCTTGACTTCAAACTGAAACTCATATTAGACAATCATGTAACCAAATATAATGCAATTAAATTACTCAAATTCATCAATAAGTTTAAATAATGAAGATTTGAAAGAGCGGTGTGGGCTTTTTTTCATTGTAAAAACATAGTTCACCAAGCCATAGCTGAAAGCTCTCAAAATGTAATAAATGCTTAATTCACCTTGATTATAGGTTGAGTTGTTGCTTTGCAAAAAGAAATCCAACATTCTTCTAGTTAATAGACATAACCACTCAGTACTTTTCAGTTTACATTCAGCCGTTTATATGTATTGCTTCTGTACACGATGTTATTTTTGAGGTTTTGGTTACATGTTATATCACATTGGAAAATTAGCTCAATTCCTTTAGTCACTGAAGAAACAAGGACTTTGAAATGAATGATTGGCCTGATGATTGTGTGGTTATTTAGACAAAAGAGTTAAGAAAGATACAAGAACCACGTCCAAACATTTGCTGTAAATAAGAACAGTGTTTTATCTGAACAAAATTGTGCCTTACAGTTAAATGATTTCTCATGAAAGTATTGATGGGTAAAAAAATATAAATAAACACTGAAAGGACTCATTTGTGTCATTCATTTTGCTGCATTTAATATTTGGTAAAGTGTGTTAGTTGAACTGGAATATTTCTGACAAATTTGTTTTCATGGATTTCAAAAGCTGAATGACATCCGGGCCTTTAGATCATCCAAGCACTGAAGCAACAGAGTGGCACAATAAGGAATTTATTGTTTTCTCTAAAGACACATAAATCTGAGTTTTGTCAGCATAATGTGAAAATAATTCCATGCTTCCTGACTGGCAGCTTGGGAGAAGCAAATACAACGAGAAAGGAATGGTCTCCTAAAACAGAACCCTGTGGTACCCCATACAGGAAAGGACCAGAGGACAACACAAGATCAACAAGAAACCACTCCACTACTCCAAACAATAATAATTTTATTGTCCACTGTGTCAAAAGCTGCTTTAATAGCTAGTAGTACAAAACTAACAGTCATCAGCATTTGTATCAAAAGTTTTCACAAAAAGATATAAAGTGCTGACTGAGCTTTAAAAATAATATGTTTATTCCAGAAGGCCATAATTTGTGCATAAAGTACTTTTTCTAAAAATTTTGGCGTAAGAGTTTTGCAATGGGCCTATAATTAGAATGGAGTTAGGTCAAGAATGGGTATTTAATTATGGGTTGTACTACTGCTTGCTTGAAATACTTTGGAACCACGCCTGGCCCTGAGGACAGGCCACTGTTATCAAGAGTGAGGATAAAAAGTCAAACAGCAAGAGAAAAAAAACATTTGAGGAGGGGGAAGGAGAGAAGTGCATCATCTGGAGACCTGAGCTTCAGCTGATGGAGGTTCAGTCACAGGCTCAATCTTAAGAAGGTTTTAGCAAGCTTTACTAAAAGAGATCACCAAAAGCAGTCTGGTGGGCACCTACAGCATTATATACGGTTTTAAATAAGAATCGATGATGGAGAGAGTGTAACTTAAATATCCCATAAAATATTTTTTCTGGAATTTCTCAAGACTCAAGAAGCTCCTTTAAAATTGGGAGTGGGCTGGTAGCTGTAATTTGCTATCTGTCCCTAAAAATAAAAAGATTAAAACATCATATAAATGTTCTGTAAATTACTACGGCATTTCTAAGCTGTAAGGTACATTTTAAAGCATTCTCAAATAATTATGATAATTAATAGGAACGAATATTTTGAGAGCATCAGTATCACCCGAGACGTTTTACAGGCGCACTGCTATCACCCTACCAATCAAATTGGAGCTCGGACAAATTACGAGTATTTATTCCCCGAGTGCGGATTTACAGGAAACTTTCATCTTAAACGCTTTATAAATCATAGCTGAGTAATTTTTGGACACAACTTAACATTCAGTTCAATATTATAACCACTTCAACGTTATTTGACATTGTTATTATAATGTTTGATTTGACTGTACTAATGCTAATGATAGCACCCTGAAAGACGTTACTCTGGGCATAGTTTTTCCAGCGGAAAGACCAAGGAACGAACTGTTTTTCCACTCGAGTTCTCGTCAAGAAGTCTTCTGTCGTCTGTTAAAAAATACCACCTGACCACTGGTAACCTCAAAACCACTGTATTTTGTGTTTTTGTAGGAAGAAGTCTCAAATACTTCTGTTTCGCTAGCTTTGTGGCTTTGTTGCTGCTTTGTTAACTGTTGGATTTTAGCTAAAGACAATAGAGCTATTATAACTCTGAAGTCTTTAAAATGTTTGTTGATTGGGTCGAACAAAGAATCTCCGCGCTATTATGGACCATTTTATGTATGCTAACATTAGTCACATTCCTTTTAAACAATGGTCGAGTAAAGCGAAAGCGCTATTTCATTTGGTGTAAGATGCTGAGTCAGGGATCCGCATTTTTGTACACTCACGGAGCATTCAATTAAACAAGTAGCTCATTAACACTCTGAAACTTTAAATACAAACATCTGAATTGACTGATTAAACAAATTTCTTCATGCAACAGCAAATAATATTTAATTACTGCATAATACTAAACAGAGCTTCTTTAAAACCATTTTTACACTGAAAAGCTGATTTGTGTTATTAATAATTCTGCTTTTTAGTTTACAGCCTTTAGGACAGTCATGGCAGATGAAAACACACTCTTCTGTGGCAACTGGTAAGTATGACTATATTTTATAAACATGAATATATATATCTTCATAGCCCCTATGGATGTTTTTTTTAATCATATCTGTTGTTGTTTTTGTTTAGTAAGCGAGACATCCCTGAGGCTAATTTTACTACCCATGAGATTCACTGTCGAAGAAACATCGCCCTCTGTGATGTGTGCCAGGAGCCGGTGCCTCACTCAGATCTTCAGGAGCACAAGATTCAAGAGCACACTCAGGTACATCTGAAGAAAACAACTAAAATGTTCACATTATAGAATATATTATTATTTATAATGTTAATGAATTTACATTAATAGACCAATATACATAAACACTTAACACATTTGAATTTATTAGTGAAGGTCTTCTTGACCAAGGGATTAACAAATATATTTTCTGAGAGTCATAATAATAGCCTTTATAGGGTGTTTCAGTTTTCTGTGGACAGTTTTAACACAGCCTTGTATAAATTTACAGTATGGGGAACTTTATCTTTTACTTCCCAAGTAATTTTCAATGAAAACCATTGATTATAAAGCAACATCAGACTGAAATTGAATGTTTGTTACTTTAAAATAATTTTTTTAATCTTTTGCTTCAGATTATGTGCAAGTGTGGATTGAAGATTGAGAAGAATTTTCTTGATGTACACCAGGTACAGTGAAGATTATTTTTCTTATCATGTTGCTACTGAGCAGAAGCGTTTGTTCAACATTTAAGTTGATTACAGTAAGAAACACTGGAAAATGTTATTTAACCTGCAAGGTGAACCTGTGAAACACTGGCTTCTTATATTTAACGTTCACATTTATATGGTCTGTCTGTCTGTCTTGCAGAGCTCTGAGTGTCTTCAGCGGCTCGTCCCATGTCAGTACTGCGAACTGGAGCTTGTTTTCAGTCAGTCCAAAGAACATGAGGATTATTGTGGAGCGCGCACCGAGCCATGCCCACAATGCAATTGCAACGTAATGCTACGGGAACAAACTGTGCACTCAGTCATATGTGGAAGCCTCACACCGCCCCAAGAGAGAAACAACAGCAAGATGAGCTGTAGTCAAGCAGAACAACCGCCTTCAGACGCGTGGCTTGAAGCACACTCTATCCGAAATCTCCTGAGAACCCAAGACAGAGGCTTCAAAAATAATAACATCAGTGCAGCAGAACAGCAGTCCTTCCCTCAACCATTTGACCCCCCAGTTTTCAACCCTTCAAGAGGATTTCTGGCCTCTGGAGATGGGAAGAACACATCTCAGAAAACATCGTTTAGCCGCTGTGAGTGTGATTTAATTCTAGAAATAGTACCAGTAGCTATTCATCAGCATGTAAATCAGGGGAACCCTGTACCTGGAGAGCCACTATCCAGCACGTTTTAGAGGTTTCCCTGCTTCAGCGCAGTTGATTCACCTGTTCAACAGCTCATCAGGCTCTGCAGAAACCTGTTAATCACCTGCTGATTAAAATCAGGTGTGGAAACCTCTAAAACGTGCTGGATAGCGGCTCTCCAGGACCAGGGTTCCCTACCCCTGATGTAAACTTTTGTGACAGTTAAAATAAATCAGTATACATCGTATTTTCTGAAATGATTGTGTGATTATATTCTTTTCAGTTTTGGAGCAGAGTGATTTTCTGAGTGGAAGCAGCAGAGCATGGCTACCCAACGCGTGCACGGAGGACGAGGATTCATCAGGCCTCGACTACATGTTGGCTCTCAGCCTTCAGAGTGATGGAGACTCAGTGGCCGGAGGTGCTGAGGGAAATGTGTGGAGTGATCCTTGGGACCAAAAGATCGAGAAGTCCAACACATCTGTAAAGTCTTCACTTTCTGAGACCAACTACAACCATCCGGTCTTCACTGGAGGGACAAACACGAGTGCCATCCAGGCCAGCAGTCAGACAGGTAAAATAGTGTAGATCACAACACATCATGTTACTCTGCTGTCAGTTTATCAATTAAAACTGTTTTTCCAGACACCATGCTGCCATGTGAGTTCTGTGACAAGCTGTTTCCTGAAGAGGACCTTATTTTGCACGAGGTTTGAGAATCCCTTTTTGAGCACATTCTCATTCTGAAAAATAAAAATATACATTTATATTTTTATTTGCATTTACTTCATTTCAGACCGGATGCAGTCCCGCCTCTGCCTTTGCTTCTTTTAGCAAGAGGCCGTCTTCTCCATCTAAGGAGGACAGGATGAGCCAGAATACTTTAGGACCAATTCAGAACATTCCTAACACACTCGCATCGAACATTCCCACCTTCCCTCAGTCCATCTCCCCTGCCTCATACAGCCCTCCAGCCAGTCCACTAGTGGGCGATGTGGTTATTCCGTGTGAGTTCTGTGGCATCGCTCTAGAGGAATCCGTGGTGTTTCATCATCAGGTGTGTGTGTCGAGTCAGTCAGCTCATGTCCGTTCAACTCTGACGTGTCTGTAGGAAAATTTGTTTTTACATCTGAAAAATGTTTCTTCTTTAACTTGATTCTAGTATGTCCTGACAACAGCAACACATAAAATACATACAAAATAATACAAGTATAACTCGAACTTGTATGTGCATAATCAGATTTTTGTATTATCTTCTTGTCTTTTACTTATTTCATATCTAGGACAAATGTGACATGCACCCTGATCTGGCTAAGCACCTGAATAACAGAGCACAGGCATCCATCAGGAGACCTGTGAGCCCCGTCAAAGGCACCTGTGGATGGAAAACTCCAGAGTTTCCGAGAAGAATAAAACACCAAGGTAAAACATTTTATGAAAGACGCAGATAAATAAAAGCCCTGGAAGGAATGTGGAAGTCATTGCACAAACTGTTCTCCAATGTCTTTAATTTTTGTTGTTTACACACACGACCTTTTCTTTTATTCACACAGCTGACGTCTTGCATGACGATTTTGACATTTTTCGGGACACAGCATCAGATCAAAGCCGACTAATGTGGCAGAGAGACGTTGGACTTCCAGATCAGATGAAGACGTCCAACTGTGACGATTCTATAAACCCCAGAGCTCAGCGGGGGGGAGAAGCAGAGGGAGCTCGTTTCTTCCCCTTTGACTCTGAGAGGTCTGGTTCTGCATCAATAAAGGGGTAAAAACAATGATCACATATGTGTATTTAGTTTGTTTATTTATTTATTTTGAACATATCTGTGGTTTATTGCAAATACCTTTGTTTATTATACGATTTTAATTTTTATTGTCTGTCAGACTTCACAGCCCAGAAAACAAAGAAGGGAGTGGTAACAGAGGGAATCCATTAACTAAGGTATAATTATTTGTAGTTTTGGTGCTACATTTTCTTTGCCTGTAAAAATATTTAGAAATTTTTTAATTTATTTTTTTCTGTTTTAGGAGGAGGACCAGGAGGAAGAGGAGTGAGAAAACAGATCTGAAGGGTAAAAAATCTAAACCCAAACCTCTTCTGCTTTGTATTTTTTGCACATTTTTATTAGAAGTATAACTAAGTGCCTGTGGGAACTTTAATATCTTACAGTTTATATTCTGATACATTTTACTATTAATGCAAGTTGATTTATTCTACAGATTCTGCTTGGTTTCAAAATTCAGATATTTGTAATATTCAGCCTGAACTGATAAATTATAAGACCAGTTTTATTTATGTTCATTATTATAATTATTTGTTACTGTTAAAGCCGTAGCTCATTGAAAACACTGAAAACATCTAAAACATAAACATGACTTTAATTGTGTTTTTATTGAGTCTAATTCATATCATGATGCCAAGAATTTTCCACTCTTGACTGTGGGTTCCTTCAGGTTAATTCTCTGTCCTTCATAGCTTTTTACATTTTTTTTAACACGAAGCACTTTTATGTTTATTTTGTTTAAAATGGCTGAAGGAACAGATTTAGTGTAGTTGTGCTTCTTTGACCCCCCTCTCCCACAAAAGAAATAAAATTTGAAACTAACTTTTTTCAGCATTTTTACATTAGAAAATGTTAACTATTAGTCTTTATTAATATTGTGTAATGGTGTAGTAATGTTTTTTTTTTCTCTTTAATTTTATCATCTCTATATCTGTTTGACATTCTGTTAACATGTTTTAAAGCAAAGTGTTTCCTGTTTTGGACCTTAGGTTGACCAGGTGGTTTTGTTGTTTGTTAATTCCAAAATAAGTCTTTAAGGTGTATTTTTGTTTGTAACACTTTAGTAATCCATATTAAATGTACAGCTGCAGCTGATTATTATTTTCTGTCCTTTATTATCGGGGACCCTCCACAGCTGCAGCTTATCTGTGAGAACATTTGTTGGGCTTTCGTTGCACCGCTCAATGCTTCTGCTGAACATCAACTGATGCGGTGCTCCTTGTCTTGTGTGATAATTAAAGGATTAAATAAGGATATTATTAGTTTTACGACTACTTTTTTTCTGTTTTTACATCTATTCCACTTCATTTTTACAAGTTACAGTATCCATTAGTTCCAAGAGTTGAGCTGAAACAGCTGTTTGCAATTTTTAAATTAATCTAGATATCCTAATTAACCTCTGCGTTTTAATTATATTTAAATGATTTATTGTATTTTTCGGGCAATGAAGATGAGGTGTCACAGAATTTATTCTTACATGTTCAAGCTGTCTAAGGTCTGACGTAGGCCTTTTATCAAGTATTTCTTTCTTTTAAGGGAGGGGGGTGTTACGGCTTCTGCCTCTTTGCCCCAGGAGAAGAAATTGCAGGACTGCAATCAGTACCCCTCCTCCTTCCACCTGCACAGCTGCACCCACTTCACCTGATTACCACCTGAGCATATAGATGGCAGAGCTGCCAAAAGAAAAGGGGGGAATGGATCTATGCCTGTTTGACTTTCTCTATCATGCACACGCCCTTGTTACACCCGGTCCTTCTATTTAAACGCCACCATGGGTTGTAACAAAAACGAAAACATTTTTTCATATTTTCAGAGGTGACATGGCACAGCAAAATAAGGGCACCTTATTGAAAAATGCGTCTTCTGACATAAATGTTGTAACTGATGGTTTAACAATCTCTGAGTGAAAAGGGATTTGCTATGACACAGACCTATGATGACTACCAGTGGCACCAATCGGTCTCCATATTTGGACGCGGTTTCACTTCCGCCCACACGGCGGCGCGCTCTGAATGAACACCTTGAGCTGATCCAGGGAGGGGCGGAGCTTCAGCTTTCAGTGGGAATTCTCAGTTCAAAAAAGCTGCTCCTCTTGCGACAGTGTGGACTTGTTTCTGTCTTCATTGGGACTTTGGAGACCGCCACGAAATATGCTCTTCACCAACGGGACACCGGCGTAACAAAAGTTTATTTTTTACTTTGAATGAGAGCAGAAAATGAGAAACCCTCGTTAAAAACAAAGCTACTTAAACGAGCGCTGCAGGTGATTCACGCTGTTGACCAGAGAACCACTTCACCGCGAGACTCCATCCATCCTCACCTTCTCGTCTCACCTGAACCCAGCTGGTTAAGATGTCCCTGGAGAATTACTCAGCGCTGGACGAGCCCTCTCTCAGAGCTTTGGTGAGCAAACCACAAGAAATACTTTTCAGTAGTTGACTTCCTCATAAGGAAAGGAATTTTTTTATTTAAAGCGCTATAATAAACTGTATTTGCAGCCATGCACGTGACTGTGAACAGCAAGCAGAATAAAATCCCTCTTTAACACGAAAATAGCATTTTGAACCTCTTTTTGGTAGCTTCTCCTTTAATTAACATACTTGAGAGGCAGGTAGGATGTGCAGAGTCTTAGGGATAATCCTGAAGGGTGGCCTGCTCTCATACAGAGCTTTATTTACTCTTGTCTGCTCCATAAATCCCCAATGTCTCAATACAAAGGTGTCAAGGGAACGATTTCCCACAAGCTGAATGAGACAGGGTGGATGAATTAAAAACAAAAGTGCATTTAAAATAGCAGAGGAATTAGAAACATGTGGACAGCAGTCTGTAACGCCTTCTGGTTATCAGTCACATTAGTCATAATCTAATTATTTCCTGAAGTGGAGGAAGGTGAAGCTTGAACATGTACAGTAGGACGCAACAGACATATTTACAAGTAATTGTGAGTCATCCTGTCCTCATCTAGACACATTGGGATTTATTTGAATCACACATTTGTCTGAAACATGTAAATATGAGTCATGATTGCTATAAAAGGTAAACTGAAGTCATTTATGACTACTTTGTGCTTTTTGTCTGCTTTTTTTACATTTATTCTCAGTCTACCAGCTCTTAGATGTGTTTAACTTTAATCTATTACTCCTTTTAGGTGGAAAACCTCTCATTTAATGATTGTGTTGCTGTTCCTAAAGATCAATAAACCCAACATTAGACGGTTGTTTACTCTGGAGCCAGTCATGGTAGAAATGTGATGTTTGTTTGACCCGTGTGACACTATCTGAACCACAATTTCCCCTAAAGTCTGGGTCTGTTCCACCAAGATCCCGAGTCGTCTCACAAATCATGCAAAAGGATAAACGTTTACCACCAGTGACACTTGCACAATGACTTGTCTTCCTTGAATTATCGAGGGCTTTTGTGTGTTTGTAGGAGCGAAGCAGGAACTAATGGGTTAAACTAAAGGAGGAAACACTCAGTAGGTTTTGTAGGAGAGTGAGAACATCTTTGTGGAATTTTTAGGTGACGTTTTGTAGTTTCAGCTTCAGGTTTTTTGTGTTAATAAATAAACTTGAGCTTACTGAAGGGGGTCTTCGATTCTGCAAAAACGTTGCAGTAAAATGCTGCCATTGTCCAGAGAAAGGGAGTAAAATGCACATCATGCAGACTTTATTTCGCTTCTGACGGTCCAACTGGTTACTGGACAGGATTGGAAATGTCCCGTTTGTCCTCCGGTGCAGGAGCTTTAAGGTCACCCAGATCCCACACTTTCACTGATGATGCTCGCGGTGACTCGGGTGTCAGAGTTTTCCATGGTGAACTTCTCAAAGGGAAACAAACCCACAGCAGAAGTTTACATTTCATTGTAGTGAAATTAAAATCAGAGTAAATTGCGCCGTGCCATTTTTAGGAACTGAAACGTGGTCTTCTGGCGATGTTGTTTTTCAGGACGCCAGTGAGCTTGATTGAGCCGGTTGTAAAGCCGGGTGGAGGGGCTGCTATTAAACAACAGTTGGCCACCGAACACAAACTCCACTCTTGTGTTGTTCTTAATGAACTTAACAGTCAGAAGGTCAGATGGCGGCCTCTCTAACGCTGCTAATCCCATCTCTGCTCTTCTATTCACAGCCCAAGCACCCTTTATTTTGCCTATAAATCCCCTCCAACCAGGAGGAGCTTTTTCTTTTCTCCTGACGGTTATTTATGCATCCTCAGAAATAATTAGTTGCTGGATAGTAGGGTGTGGGTCCTGAGTGGTTCTCCTGCTCAGGGCAGACGGAGAGGCTCTCTCCTGAGCAGAGCAACTCGTTACCCTGCAGATCAGATGATTAAGACTTAAGAGGCGAGGTTATCAGCTGAATCTGTGTCAGACCTGCAGGACCAGTTTGGTCTGCAGGTGTTTGTTGGCTGTGGGACAGGTGCATCAACCTACTTAACTCTGAATAAGACTCCTGAGTCTGTCGGCTGCAGCGTGATCTTCCCTCTAATTATCTGTGAGAAAGGCAGAACACGGACACGTTACCTCCACGTCTGCACGAGTGCATGACTGTGTGTGGTTCCTGCCTGAGTCTTCCCAGTGACCGTCCTTTCTCCCTGGTGAGCGACAAGCATTCACGTTTAAAAAAGGCCACGTTCACTCCGTGGTCCAGTTTGGCTGATGAATGGGACCCCTGGGTCTTTGTTTTATCACTTCAGACTCTCTTGTGTTCAGACAAGAGCCCAACGGTCACAGCGAAGCCCTCAGATTCACCTTAAACCCCAAACAGATGGCCTCGCCATCAACAGTTTCCACACATGAATGCTCGTGTTTTTGTGTTTGGGAAGACTTGATATTTTGATCGTCGTTTCCTTTACTGGTTATTAAAACAAGGACACTGGCTTTTATCAGCTCAAACATTCAGACATACCACGAGTTATCTGCACCCTCGCAGGCTGCACATTTCAGCAGCCCCTTTGTCAGCAAAAATCCAAATAAATGACCAGGAAGCAGAGGGATAATAAAAGCTGCGTGTTGTACAAATGGAAATTTTTGTTCCTGGATTCTGTTACAAATAGCCATTATTTAGCCTTTAAATGGGGTAAGGGAGAAAAAAGCTATGACTTTTAAAACTCTTTTTTTTTTTTTACTTTTAAGTGGTTTGTTTCAATAGTCCAAGTGGTTTCATGTAACAAGACTTGGGGTGGGTTTTAGGACCGTTTAGATGCTGAACTTGAGTTCACCCTGACAGGATGATGGTGTATCTGTGGGTTTTATGTGCATTTGTGTTTATTAAATGTGCAAAAAGATGCACATTACTGCTGGTGTTGATGAGAAGCAATTGGGTAGCAAATGTTTTACTGTAAAAATGGATTCTGCAGAAATAATGGTGTTATCATTCAAAAATAAGTGTCATCGTCCGAAAAAGACTTAAATGAGGTCTAGAGCTGCACAGTTAAATCACATTGTATATTAAAGTTAAATCTAATGTTATTTTTCTCATTTTTACCACCTTCAGCTGCAGAATTTTCTTCAGAAATTGTGTTTGCATGTTTGATCCTACTCAAACCAAATTGAACATTATTGTACTTTATTGCCGCTGTGCTTCAATAAGTCAGAGAATTTACGATTTGATCTTAAATACAAAGACAGCTTTATAAAAAGCCACCAGCAGCTTAAATCAGACCCGAGTCTGCCCACATCAGACCTGCTCCAGCAGCTCCACGGCTCTCATCGCCTGTGCTGTAAGTGATCCAGCAGAGAGTCTGATCTGCCCGTCTGCTCCATCATTCTGCCTGGTGGAAAAGATCTGGATAAAAGATTAAAAGATGGACTTTTTTCCTCCTTCTCCTCGTTCCTCAGCACCCTCAGGTGCCTCTTAGGTGGACAGAGTGGAATCATCTCTAATGACTTAAGTCTTAAATCTGTTTGTTTCTGATTAAAAAGTTGTTTCACATTTAATAATTTGCCATCCAGATGTGTGCAGGATGTTCCGTGGCCACGTTCCTGGGACAGGTCTGTACCTGTTAAACGTTAAAAAATGTTAAAACAAAAAAACTATATGAAGATAAACTTCCCCCTCTTGCTTTTTTTGCCCAGTCATCATCTTTTGGAGTTATGCTGATCAGAAATGCTCTAAGCTGTCTGTCAATCACCCACAGATTAAATCTAATAAGTCTGTAACGTTCAGCTTTCTTGGGAAATGTTTGTTGAAATGGAAAAACCAAACAGACGAGCTGTCATCAGCCCCGTGGCTGCTCTGCGACTCCCTCGGGGAAGAGGCATTTCCTGAGGTCCTGAACATCATCGGGCGGATGTTGATGTTTAGTTTTCCTGCTCGCTCTTGTTAAATTTGGGCCGTTCTCGAGATGAACACAGCAGATCTGCTGCTTTAGCCCAGCCCGTCCTATTATTATCATACTGGAGGGTTTTTTAGGCTGATCTAACTAAAGAACTTTAGCTTATTTTCTGTGTTTTATTCCTCTCGGACTCCTTTGTCACTTTCTGTCTCTTTCCAAAGTTTTCCAAGCATGCTTCAGATCCATCAGACTTATCCATAGTCGGAGGGGAGTCATCATTTTCTAGCACCTGCTGTTTCTGCTGACAGGCCAGCTGAATCCAAGCATTCATCGTCTTTCATATCTTTTAATTTATGATGGCTCTCCTGCTGAAATCTGTCATACTGCAACAGATTTGTGCTCCTGAGAGCAGGAGAAGATGAAGCCGCTGACGGCCCCCCCTCGCTGGGACGATTCACACTGATTTAATGGCATAAAAGCGTCGGACAAAGACACAGCGAAGCTCCTTTGAGGATGAAAGGAGTCATTTTGGAACAAATTCAGCTCAGAAGTGTCACTGGAGCTGCAGATTAAAGCCACAAAACATCAGCATTTTTCCATCTAAATGCATACACGGCGTGATTTAGCATTAAAAAAGTTATATTTTTCTGCTCTTTTTCGTGCAAAAACAAACCAATTTCCAATCTTCTGTCACTTCTGTCACAATCACTGTTTTGCACTTTTAAAAGGGACATATGTAAAACTCACATTTTGCATCTTTTTGTGCTGCCATGTGGGTCTCTGCTGCCTCTATAAACACTCCAAACATTAAAAAACCCACCCATCTGTTTTATATCAGTGTTTGGTTTTAGGAACTACGTGCCTAAAATAAGCCGTTTAAAAAAGTCCCCGATTGTGATGTCACAAACAGGGAAATTACTATAGAACCACCTCTAATTTGCAAGAGAGATCAGCTGCAGAGGAGCAGCGGCTCTTCTCCAAACCCCTCCTGCATATCAGAGCTTCTCAGCTTATAGCAGCCTGAGCAGGGGATGGGTGGGCGTGGCCAGCTCCAGCTTGTTTTCTTAAAGTGACAGAGCCTTGAAACGGCTCGTTCTGGAAGGTACTGAAATTTTCTAGAATAAAAATGCTGAGATCACTTTATGTGAGAGGGATTTTGAGGGATTCTTAAAAGTCATATGTCCCCTTTAATTGATGCATATGTTTAAAGCACAAATAAATCAACTAAATATTAAGTCAGGTTATTTTAATCCATAAAGACAATAAATAAAGTTCTGAGGGAAATCTCAGGAGAAAAGAGTCAAATCCTCGTTAACATCTGTATAACATTCCTACCGGCATTGTTGCATCAGGAAGAATATAAAAAGTATTTTTTGAGTCCACATGATGTTCATTTATAATGTTAGAAACTTCTGCCAAACTTGAATCAGGGGGAAAATAAAACAAGGATAAATGTTGTCGAACTAATCCTTGATCATAAATCACAAAGTAATTTTAGTCTGACAGCAGCTCAGGATGGAAACTATACGGAGAACATTTTTCTTTCCCATTAGCTTATATAAAACCCCGTCCAGCTCTGAAATGTGGGTCACCGTTATCCTGAACGGGCTTCCTCTGACCCGGACATGCCGCTTGGATCAGATATTGTGATGATCCAGAAACAAAGAGGTGAAAAATGTAAAGTTTGACTGATTTGTACCAAAGTGTTGCTCCGATCTGTCATTTCAGCCCTGTAGGACGTAGCTAATGATTGGCTACCCCCTTTGACCCACATGCATTCCTCCATGTGTCTGTTCTTTATGTCTGCTACCTCGAGTGTAAAGGGGGACACGGTTTTCCCAGGTCTGCTGAGGGGGCGTCGTCCCTCCATGCCAGAGTTTAATCTGATCGCTTCTTCCCCGTCTTCTCGGTGAAGCACAATAACTTTAGCCCTGATTTGAGTCTTTGTTCATTTCTCAGCCGAGAGGTGAATGAAACTCCCTCCTCGGAGAAACCAGGTGTCCTTCGCTCTCATATATCCTGATTATATTTCCATTTTTCCACACGTGTGTGTGTGTGTGTGTGTGTGCTTTGTTGTCTTGAGGTCCTGAAAACCGATGTCTAGGCATCCACCTGATTCAGATCAGAGCTTTTTCCTTGACAATAAAGTATTCTTGACCTTTCTCACCCTCTCGGCGTGTTCTGATTGTTTATTTACGTCCCTAGGAGTACAGTTTCCCCAGTAGCAGCTGTAAGGAGTGTCCCGTGTCTCCTTATAAGGACAAACACTAAGACACTGATCCGATCTACCGCCTGGCTGCTCCCTAACCTTAGCCCGCTCTGGAAATTATTAGTTCATGCTCAAAAACACTGCTCATGCACGTGGAAGCACATGCGCAAAGTCGCATTTCACGAAAGCTTACGAGCTCCTCTGCAGGGCCCTGTGCATCCCCGTTCCTAAAGAGGAGATGTGTAAGTAGAGCACATGCACACCCGCTGGGAGTCACGGGGTCAGAGTTCAGCCCGATGAGGTCAGTGTGCTCCCAGACGCGACTGGGTGTGTGGGAAGGTAAAGTCCTCCACACACACCGAGCTGTGGCGTTTGACCCGACCTTTGTGACCTGCAACACAACAGGAGACACGTTCTGTGGAGCTTTGTTTGAAATGTTGGAATTCTTCTCTTTCACGACGCTGATCTTCAGTTTTACAAATATTTAAGACTCAAAGCAGACAGAAGCACAACCTGGCAACATTTCCCTGTTTTGTTCTCATAAATCAACACTTAAAGCTCATAAACGCCTCCATTATAATCCTTATTAGCTATAATAACTGAATGGGGGCTCAGGGAACGGCCAGACTAGGTCTCAGACTAAAAGTTTTGACCTTTTGGATCCTGCTGGTGTCCACACGTGATGGGAACCGGGAGATAAAGCCAAAGATGTAAATGTAAAACAATCCCGAGTGAAATTTTTCAGGATTTTAGGCCGAGGTGAAGGTTTATGTTCAATAAAGGCAACGATCTAAATCAGACGGCCAAGAAAACATCAAGGATTCGATGAAACGCCAGAGAGAAATCCGAACCCAGCAAAACACGTCTAGAAAAACAGCCGAGCGTCGATGTTTCCCGTTTATCATGTGAGAGTTTCTGCAGAAAAAGGTTCGTCAGGTTTAACGTGATTCTCAGGATAATGGTCGGTGCTCCCGAAGGTGCTCCAAGAGTCTAAACAATCTTTCTGATTATTCTTCAGAACTCTGCACCGCGACCCAGGCCAGGCTCTGAACTAAAATCAAACCCTGCGTTGAGTTTGAGGCAGACGTTGGGTGTGGGGAGTGCTTTATTTACATCAACCAGAGAATAAACGCCCTGGTAAAGACCACACAACACAGATGAGTCGGGGCACATCTGAACTTGTTCGTTTCTTCCAGGTTTTTCTTCGGTTTGCTCTTCCTCTTAAACTCTGACCTCAAACAGCAGCTCGATGGGCTTCGACCGCCCGATGAAGAACTCCTGATGCCGCTTCCACATCTGGCAGAATAAAACAACCCATCCTCCAGCTGTAAAAGTCCCATTTAAGCATGCATCTGTCGTATGCAGAGGGTGTTTCTGTCCTCCGGAGCGTGTCACCAGCTGGTTGGGATTACTGGGAAACCCTCCCTGCTCTCTAATCGGCCCTGATTGATTGATTGAGCTGCTTCAGACTCGTTCCTTTCGGAGGTTTGTCTTCATAGGAGTTTGCTGGAAGTGACTCGAGGCAAGTCGAAGCCCGTTTGTGAAACAATAAAACATATTTCTGCGCGTCTCTTTCGCTTACATCATTGTGTTTCCTGGTTAATTTGAGTTGATCCTTAGATATCTCTCGTCGCTCTCCTCCGTCTCCATCTGGTTATCGAACGCCCGGTGAGTCAGGAGGCCGTGTGATGACTCCTCTCTCCCTCCATCATTAAAGGTGCTGACAGCGCGCTGTGACGTCTCGATGACTGAATGTTCTCTAGTTAAACATATTTATGTCTGATTTTTTTTTCACGTCTGTGTGAAAAGGTCCTCTGTCTGCTCGTAACGGCCGCTCTCAGGGTCACAGAGTTGTTATTGTCTGGAGACACGAGGACAGTCGGTTTGGCGTGCCGGCTGATTCCGTCAGATGGACCTTGTGCTCTGCTGGAGCACATGTTTCCGTCTCTAACGGTTATTCTGTTTTACCTGGCAGATGTCCAGGTGTAAGGTGTGTTCTGTTTGCTGCCTCATTAGTTTCCTGCTCAGGGTCGTCGGTTGACTTTTATTTTCCTCATTTTTTTCCTTTTGATTCGTAAAGCTCCCTGGCGTCGTGCCGCCTGGTCTGGTCAGTTAAAATTCAACACATAAGCGTTACCGACCAATCCAAACAGGAGCAAGTAGCCAGCTCCCCTCTGATTGGCTTATTCAAACCTGCCAGTGAAAGTAAAGAAGTGATTATTTTTCATCTCTTGTCACATCTTGACTTTTAAAGCTACGCAGGTCGTCCCTTTATTTTTTATTTTGGAGGAGTTTCTGGTTTTTCTCCTTGTTGTGATTTTGAACGTTCAGGCTGACGTGTGCAGCGCAGGCCCGAAACTCTGGCTCCGATCAAACTTAAGTGTTTCTGTTTGAGACTCGAGGCTTTCTGTCATACTTCAGTCATGAAACATAAATCAGTCAGCTCTAAAACTTGGCAGCGAGGATACAGGCTGTAAAATCACATCACAGCGTTTACTCAGCAGTGAGCTCGACAGCGTGGTAACAGACAGCTCCCCTGTGTGTGTGTGTGTGTGTGTGTGTGTGTGTGTGTGTGTGTGTGTGTGTGTGTGTGTGTGTGTGTGTGTGTGTGTGTGTGTGTGTGTGTGTGTGTGTGTGTGTGTGAGTGAGTGAGTGTTATAAAAATGAGGGACATTTTCCCTAATTCCTTCTCCATGATTAAACACATCAGTCTCTCCTGGTCGTCCTGTCATCTCTGCCTTGTCCAGATCTCAATCTCCAGATTTCACTGACATTTTTTGTTCTCATGAGTCAGCAGGAATGTGAGGAATGACCCGCGCGAGGCTGGGCCCTTTCTGCCCATTTTTAGGCAAACCCAAGCCTCCTGTTTTATTTCCTTTTCCTCCACATTGTCATCACGAGCCCACATTGCTTCAGTTTTCTCCTAATGCCTCTTCCAGCCATCTCAGAGGTTCCTTTCTTTCATTTTTACTCAGCTCAGCACTTTAAATTTCCACAAATTACAGCATATAGTCGAGTACTTCTGAACCGTCGGAGCTCTAGCTGCATATTTGGTCAAACCACAGCGAGGCCTCAAATCTGCTGGCCTTCTTCGTGTCTTATGTGACGACCCTCCTCCTTTTCTTCATTTGTCTCTGGTCCCAGCTGCAGGGCACTTCAGAACCCCCCTTTTGCAGCCAATCGCGGCTCAGCGCTTTAGGAGAGCGCGGTTGGCAAACGCAGATACGTGCCTCGACAACTTTTAACTGGAACTTAAAGTGTGTGTTTGAGTGTGTGTTTTATAAGAGAACCAGCCGTTTGTCTCTGCGTGTGTTGACAGGTCGCTGCCGTCGATCCAAGCAAAGATCAATCTCCCGTATGACATGAGAGGGGCTCCCACTCCTTCCCCTCGCGATGAAAGCATTCATCTGCATCTGTCTGCAGGTGTTCCTCATACACACCTTAATTACCCCTCTTTTGCCTGAGAAAGAACACCGTTTAGCTAATAGTCACTCAGAGCGACGGCAGAGCTCGGCGGGTGTCTGAAGTGGTCTGAATCTGCAGCCGAGCTCCTCCTGGAGACAAGAAGACATCTGAATACCAGTTTGAGCTTCAGAGCTGAGGAACAGCTGCTGCTGCGTCTGTTTCTCACCCACGTCTCGTCTCATTAGGGAAGTTGCATCACTAATTATCAGCCAGTAAGCCGTCCTTCTGCCCTGCTGACCCGTAAACTAACACACACGCAGGAATAAGGCCGGGATGTTTAGTGCCGTCTTATCGAACATTATCAGAGGTAAAGAAAGGCTGGAATATTCTGTTTTCCCTGAGCAGAAAGTTGCATCTTCATGCAAACAAAGGTTTAGAAAGTTATGTGATCCTTTCCTCAGTTTCACCAAGACTTTCTGGTAACTCATGCAAATATCCAAGTAACAAAGTCTCTGGTGTTTGCAAGGCAAATCAGAGCGATAGCACTTTTATTGCCTTGGTATCCACCGTCACGCCCTGCGCTCTTCCTGTCTCCTTCAACAGCTGGATGGAACCATGGATCTGGACGAGAGACGCCTCATCCGTTCAGCCATCCGGGAGCTCAGACGGAGGGAGATCGAGGACATGGAGGCCGCCCTCGCCAGCAAGAGGTTTCGACCCACGCGCCTCAATCAGCAGGAGGACAAGGAGAACCATCACAGGTGAGGCACAATTCGACAAACCGGCCAGATCCCAGATGTTGAATTGCTCGGCTTCAGGTGGAAAAGTCTGGGAATGTTGAAGTGGAAAAACTGCAGCTGCAATAAATGTCCCAGCTTCCGTTCTGCACTTTACAATATTGGTTAAAAAGAAACGGTTTCCTCCTTCTCTCAAGTTTAGTTGCCTTTGGTTTACCTTTCAGAACCGTTGGAGTATTTTTCCAGCTCATAAATAAACGATTCCCACCTCTTGTCATGCAGCCCAGGAATGTAGATAAACTGATAACTCCGCTGTCATCCAACTCGCCCTCATTATTTTGTCAGTAAACAAGTTTATGCAGGTTAAATTGATGAAAATTGGGTCAAATAGTCCTGAAATTTTCCATGAAAGTAATTTTTTTGACTAGAAACATTCTGATAACTGTTTATTTAGAAATCTGTAGTGCTCGGATCTCTACTTCTGCTCTGACTTATTGCTCTTTCCAATTCTTTCAAACTTCTTTAATTCAAAAATCAAAAACAAGTATATTTGGTTTGTTTTCAGCATTCATGATTATTTACACCATGAATAAAACAAAAAAATAATGTTTAAATGCTCCAAACCTTCTCTTTTATCAGCCATCTTTGGTGCCTTATTGTAAGTATTAGTTTAAACTCCACAGCAGAATCCTGGGATGCTGTTTGGATTATCTCTACTTGGTGTCAGGAATATCTGCTGCCGTTCCCATTTTCTGCCACCGAATCCTCCTAAGAACAGTGGCGAGGCCTAATAATCGTTTCCAGTCACCTCTTTTCTCAGATGACTTGGGTTACAAAAACAATAGCGGTGCCTCGCTGGAGCTGCTAAACAAATCCTACCATCTGTTGCACATCCAAGCGTGTACGCACACTTTGCTTCCACGCGCCTTTTAGCGGTGGAATGTGAAGCATTCCAACTTCACCGTGCTGCAAATCCCTTTAAAACCAGGTAATGAAGGAAAAACCGGGATAACGAGGGAACTAAATGAGCGTATGAGTAAATCAAGCGGAGAAATGTGAGAGCAGGCTTTATTATTCTGATTTGTGTCGTTGCTCTCAAATCTCCTCCATTCCTTCCATGCTCTGTTTTTTCTGACAGGAGTGAAGGTTTCAGGTGAGGGTCAGGCCGGGCCACCGTTTAAGTTTTAATGCTTTATGATATCAGGATTCGTCCCGTTTTGATCGAAAGCTTCTCTTCTGGTTTTCTCAGATCCGAATCCAGCGACAAATTAGACGTCCTTTCACAGAAACTTCAGTCGATCCAGGACACCGACGAGCTCACAAAAATGGTGACTTGTTAAAGATCATTTATGTGCTCGTTAGCATTTTTTTTATTTCATGTAATTCCTTTTATCTTATTCATATGTTTCATGATCCTGTAGCTCCGTGCTGCCACCGACTACGAGGAGAGGAAGATGATCCGAGCAGCGATCAGACGGATCCGAGACGAGCAGCTGCAAGGTGAGCTGGGATTTGGTCGTCACGGCTTGGTTAATGATGATAAGTTTTGCTTTAATCTTAAAAATGCAACACGACTCACAACTAGAACCCTAATCTGGAGGACGGGACTTTTTAGGGATGGAGCACTGACACGGTTTGACCTGATGAGGGCGTTGCAATAAAGATTAAACTCTCTTTTCTCCTGCTTTGAAAGGAAAAGTAAGATGATATTATGACTGTGTCGCCTATAAAGTGCAGGTAAAGATGCCTGCCTGTTGCTATGGTTACTATAGAGATCCAATCTCCTGTACGATCTGTGATCAAATCATGGATTCCTGTCATTCCTCATCGCTGTCGGGTCTACACGAGGCTCCCCCTCTGTGAGTCTGAGGCCCCGGGATGCATGACCACACTTAAACAAAACATCTCCCTCTCCAGGCCACGACAGGACAGACTCGCACGATGCTGTCACCTCTTTCGTTTGAGTTATTGTGTTGTGTGTTTTTAGGTGCAGCGGAGAAGAGCAAAATCTCCGCTCGCCTCCAAGAGGCAGAGATTGCGGAGGCCCAGAGCACCATGGGAACTGTGGTGAGTACCGCCGCGTTAATTGAGCAATCAGTGCTGATTGTGAAAGAAATGGTCCTGACGCAGTCCGAGGATCCCATGTTGGGCAAGCTGTCTTGAGACGGGGGCAGAGCTGGTTTGCGTTTCGACACTGACCACGTCGGTTTCTGCGCCGCCGCAGAGAAGAATGCAGCAAACAACAATAACAACCGGCTTTGTCGCTTGAGTTACGGCTGTGGCCGCAGCAGGCGTGTGCACAAACACACACTAAACACATGCCACGGAGTCAGGAATGTGTTTGTTCCTCACATCCTCCTGTAGGTTTGACCAAAATATGAAGAGAAAGATGCAATTTGCTTTGACTTTGGTGTTTAGTCAAGGCAGTAAATTGTTTTTGGCAGAAACACATCTGATTATGCATTTTTCACACATTTGGAAGCACTAAGTTTGTTTGAATTCTTCCTCAGAGGTTCTTTTTCTGATTTTTCTCGTGGTTAACCGGCCCTCTTGTGGTGGAATTTTAAGATGTGGAGACCTGAGGTTTAACCGAGCCTCTAAAGGGGCTAGATGTTATCTTATCTGATGTTCTCGATCAGTTTTTTTTTTCAGCTTTCAGTTTTCAGCTCTGTTTGCTGTGGGAGGAAAACAAAGCCTGCCAGTGAGGTGGCGTGCCTCTTGAATCTAAAACACAATAAGTCACATTATCAGAGTTCTGCTGGTTGATCTGAAAGGATGCGTTTTTCCTGGGAGGAGATGAAAAAGCCGTTGGTATCGGCGCCATTGTCCGCTGCTCTCAGAGCATCCTGTTACACCAACGTCCTCACGTTTACCTCACTTCCTGTCGGAGGGATGAACTGTTCGGCGGGCGAGTGTGAGTCACGGTGTCGTTGAGATGAATGGGTCGAGGGGTGGGGTGTCAGACTCGCCGGCCTCCAGCTGTGCTCCCCAGCAGTCTTGTCTGCTCTGGAATTGGGACGTGGCCAAAAACAACATCAGCCAGCAGCGGCAGCAGGACTCCTTCTCCTCACATCACAACAGCTGATCTCTTTGAGCTCTTTGCAATTGTCCCACGGAAGATCCTGATCTGAGATACGCCTCCAGAGCAGACCGACGCACGCAACATGGGATGGATGCACAAAACCGGTGGTGAATTATTTAGTTTCTGGAATAATGTAGCTGGTAAATGGACGAGAGTAAAGTCTTGTTGATATTTTCTGTCGGCTCATGAGGAGCAGAGTTTTGGTCTGTCTAATATGTTTTTTGTATGATTTAAAGAAAAGAACATGAAATAATTAAATTATTTTTTATTTAATATACAGAAAAAATGGGTCAAAGTAAAGGCAGAGTATGTCAGAAGTTAATGTGTCAACCAGGCAAGCTGTTAACCTGTAGGAAAGTGTGTGTGTGTGTGTGTGTGTGTGTGTGTGTGTGTGTGTGTGTGTGTGTGTGGTGGGGGTCAGGTCCCTCTGGAGACAGAATGAGAAGGAGGGGAAGTTAAGGGAGTGGCCTGTTGGTGTTACGTGCATGTGTGTGTGTTTGTGGTGGTGGTGTGTATGCATGTGTGTGTGTATTGTGGCTGAGGGAGCAGAGCAACAGAGTAGCGGACGTCCTGACTTCTGAAAGGTTACTGCTGACAGAGAGGAAGAGGGGCAGTCAGCCTGAGGAACAGGAGGTAAATGTGGCTCTGATTTCTTTCTGGTTCACACATCAAACGCTCGTCTGACTTCTTTAACCTTTTTGCTTTCCGTCACTAAAAACATTCGCTGAAAAAAAACTTTCCCAATCAGCTGGAAAATGGGATGTACCTGCCTCTGTGTTTACGCATCAGGTCTGTGTACCCCGTGGTTGGACTTTTATTGTTTTTAGGTGACAGAAGAATAACAATCTTTTACTTCTTTAGAGGTTTGCATGCTGCTCAGGTGAGGTCACCTACAGGAAGAGGAGCTTAACTCCAGTTCTGATGTTTTAAAAGTGTTGAGTTTTAACGCTGATGGAGAACGTACCAGAACGTGAGCTCAGATTGGTTTGGATGATTTGTAGCAAGTAAAGAAGGGAACGAGGCTCTGAGTTGAAGGCTTGTGATGGTTTCTTCAGTCCAGACTGAAGATGATTGCTACTGTATTGTAGTCATTGGACTGAATCCAAGTGTGTGGTTCCTTCGGGCTGCTGTAATGGAAAGTGAGCCACCAGGTCTCAGCTTCTCTCCTGCACGTGCAGGCATAAAAGACCCTCAAAAGGTCTGACCTCACCAGGAGTGAGATGGATTTAAGTTTAATGGAAAACTGGAGCGATGAAGCTGAGCTCAGTCGCCTGCAGCGATTGGTCAAAGAGGCGTGTGTCTCATCGTGTTTTTATTTATTTATTGTGGATGTCCTGACGGCCGCCGCCTTTCTGTGGCCGTCAGACGGGATTGTTGTTTTCGTGCAGTTAAATCTGGACACAAACGGGCTCCTGAGGCCAGATGGGATGGGAGGCATGTGTGCTGGAGCGGGTCGGGGTTGGTTTCACCCCCGTCAGGTCCTGGCTGTCGGGACCAGGGGGAAGCCACTAATGACAGCATGGAGGCTGGCAGCAGGTCTCAAACTTTAGCCGTTTTTAAAATTTTAAATCCTGCTTCACCGTCTGTGAGAAATATGTTCCTTGTGGTTTAGTGGGAGCTTTGAAATGACGGCTGTCTGTCTGGCTGCTGCTAGAGACAGAGGAGGGGGGGGGGGGGGGGCATGAGAAAGGACTTGTTCTCTTTAATTGAGTTTATGGCTCCAACACAATTATCACCCCCCTGGTGACTCTGTGATTGAAAGACTCCATTCAGGTCTTTGTTTGTGTCCTTTTGCATGATTTTACTTTAGTGCCTCCTCTCTATTGTTGGAGTCCTCCAAACTCATCAGACACTTTAATGACTCATTAAAGGGGTATTCTGCTAAAATACGGCTTCCCACTGCGGTATGGCTGACTTTATGAGTGACATTTAGAGTCGTCTTTGTGCATGTGCTGCTTTTTATGGGGGAAAAAGAGAATTCTGGGGGAAAAGTACAACAAAATCAGCCTTTGATAGCTTTTAACTCTTGGATCAGACTTGACTTTTTTTTTACAAAGTTAAACCTGATGTAAATCTGAAACTTCCAGTTTCCTGTGTCTTGTTTGAGCTGATTATGTTTTCTTGCTCAAGGTGAGGAGGGTCAGAGACACCGGGGCAGGAAGACGTCGGTTCTTTAACTTCTGCTTCTGCTGCAGCAGCTTTCTCAGATTGTACGCTGATTGTGTGTTATCTGTCTTTGCAAATGCATTGTTTTCCAAAAGCATTTTGACGCAACAGCAGCTGCTTGCGAGTGTGCGTGCTTTTTCAGGATCCACCCAGTTTTGTGTTTGATGTTTCATAAAGCACCTTGAAGATTGAATCTCCACTCAGGAGCTTTTTGTTAAAGAGGATTAATGAAAATAAGCAGCAGTGATGTATGTAGTGAAAGGATGACGAGCCTTATTTGTGCAGCTGATTCTCCTGTGGAGGAGCTCAGAGTCAAAGAGGCCCAACAGTAGCGTCGGTGTCTACGTCTTTCCTCCTCCTCATCCCACCCGTTTCTTTTCCAGATGCCCAAAGCTGCAGATCTCCTTCTTTCTGCAGCTGGAGGCAGAAATCTGCTACACTTTGTCATGCTGCATGATGTTCTGATTGTGTGCGGTGACTCTTTGACCTCTTTCTCACACAGACATCTGTACTTTTGCAGCTGGTGTTGCTCATTGTGTCTGGAGCCTTTGACCTTAACCTCTAATAGGAGAGACTAGAGCTCCAACACACAGACGTGTAACTGCTGTGGGTTGGCGGTGTGACAGTGGAAAACGCATTTTGTGACTTATTGAGGAGGGAAAATAAAAAAAATTAGGTTGCTGCTTTCACAGCTGAATATGGAGAGCAATGAATGTTTTCTTTTCCACAGGAGGGAGAGCGGGACAGTTGCAGTGAGCTGGAGTGCATCAGATCTTCGATCCAGGACCTACACCCCCAGCAGACGCAACAGCGCAGAGAGCTGCAGAGGAACGGTAAGACGCAGCAGAGGTGCAATACACCCAAAAATAAACAAACACACATCTTTTTGTCTTTAGTTACTCTGCAACAACATCACAAGATTTTTTTCTTTAGGTGTCGGTAATCGCACCAGCCTGCACACCCTGACACTGACATCATATTTACATATCACACGTTAGCAAACACACAACCTGCATATACTGTAAACATTCGACCCAAGGTCAAGTCCGAGTCAGCTCCGGTAACACGAAGCTCACACTGATCCCCTCTGTTTCACGTGCCGCAGATCTATCCGGCGCCTGCCGAAACACACGGGAAAAGGAGCCGTTCTCCTGAGGTGGCGGTCAGGAGGTCGTATTAGTTTAGACACTTTGAGCTCCTTCATCTAACTTTATTAAGTGTGCGGAGTCACTCGCAGTCAGGCTTAATGGCTCTGGCTAAAGTGTCGAGTCGTTTCATTAGGCTCTCTGTTAGTTCAGCCATCAATAAAGTGGCATGAATGTCTGAATTCAAGAGGGGATGAATGTGCTGCGTTCATCAGAGATGTTGGAAATGAGCAGGAAAACGTTCAGAGGACTTAAAAATGGCCTCCAGAACAATGAAACTATTGTTTACAAGCAGCAAGTGTCATTAAAAAGCTAATTATTGTTAGAAACCAACAGATCCTTTCTGACTTTTACCTTTAAAGCTAGCGTCTTGAAGGTGGAGGTCATAATAGATGTCTTTCTGTGTGGTCTGGGTTTGGTTCTGTGTCCTTCATGTTGACGTGTGGGGGTTACGGGACGGAACAAAGAGGAACCCAACAACCACACCTCAGCTAAATAAAGCTGATACCAGAGCAGAACTCAGGTTTTCACGTGGTAAAGAAACTCCCCACTTGTTGATTTATCACCGCCTTACAGTTTAAGCCAAGCCGAAACGCTGAAGAAAGGTGGACATTATAAAGGCATAAGTCAACAAAGCTGCTGGACTTTGGTGGTCGGGACAGAGATGAAGGCGTTGCTTCTTTAAGGTGAAAGTGGCAAAAATGTCAAAGATAAAAAAATAATAAAATTAGGGGTGGGACGCTATTAAAAAAATAAGCTTTGCAATGAATTAATCGTGATTAATCGCATTTTAATAAAAAATAACGAGGCAGAGAATTAAACAGTAGATATGGACATTATTATTGTAAACAAGCTCTTTTAATTTCTTAAAAAAAAAAAAAAGCTTTAAAATTGTATTTCAATTCAAAACAGGGTTAAAAAAAAGTATATATATCTTTTTTTAAATTTTATCTTTGGTCTTTGAATGTATCCCAGACACATCTTCCTGACAACAAAACCTGTATTTACACGCTTCACCTCAATCACCGTGTGTCCAGCTGCGCCGTTCCAGCACGAACAGGAGCGAGCAGGTCTATGATTTAGGAAATGAAATGTTTTCCGTGGAGTTTACCTCATGTTTTAAGTTCCTGAAAGAGTTCCCAAAGGAACAGTAACACACTCATTACAGTTTCACACAGTGAGCCAGTGATGGAGCGCCGTCACATCTGTGCTCTGCTGCATGTGAGCTGCTGTGACGATCTGATGATTCTTGATGGGAACTAAACACCAGCAGGCTGTCGGTGTGTGTGTCTTATGGTTCAAACAACCGGCTCAACAACAACCGGCTTTAGTAAGTTTGTACTCTTTGAACCCGGATGGAAAATGCTCTAATGCTCCACTAACTTCCCTCTTGAGTCATCATCCTGCTGGGTAAAACTACAAATCAGAATTTAGTCATTAGAATATAATTTGAACTGTTAATTTAACCAAAATGATCCAAATACAGTAAATAAAACATCAGATTTTAAGCAGTTTTTAGTGTTTTCTGATTTGTTTCTATATATAAAAGCGTCTTTATTTAATTTTTGTAACACATATTTAAAATAAACCTATAATTGAAATGAATTTCTTCTCATAAATTGCCTTTTTAGAAAGTTATTGAACTTGTTAGTCCAAATCTAGATTAAAACAAACCACTGAAGCAATAAAAAAAGAGATAAAATCTCCTTTAGACCGGTTCATAGGGAGGACGCGTTGGGTCAGCGCTTCACTGTAAAGACTCTATAAATAAATCCCTGGGTTCTTTTTTGTTTCTGCTTTATTTGTTCACTGGCAGCAGACTGCAGCTTTTGTGGTTATTTTTAAGTAAAAAACAAGCCTCTCATTATGCAGCAGCAGTGGGGATTTTCCTAGAAATTGTCTCACAATAGAAAAGACGGCTTCTCGGTGCAAACCCATGAACAGGAACGTGAGCGTGTTCTGGCAGCTAAATCCTAATTATTTACCATAATCACGTTTTTTGTGTTCAGACCCTCTTATATAATCTTCTCATTTGTGTAATCAGCTTTTGGCTGCCATTCTGTTAAAATAATTAGCGTCCTGAGGAAGAATATCAAGCTCACCGTGGATCCAGTGAACCTAGAGACTAAATTGCTGCTTCCAGTCTGACCAGAACCCATCTTTGATCTGGGTTGTTAATCACAGACTGGCATTCTTGGAGATTTTGTTGCAAAGCTGGAGCAAACGAAGGTCATTCAGAAGAGTTTTGTGACGTCAGAGCTGAATACTGGTTGTTTATCTGTGGTAGATGAACAGCTACAAATGTCCCATCGTGCAGCTGCACCATGAGGTGTTGGAGGTTGGAACTTTCACAAGGGGAGGATGCGGGTGCTTCTGTTGTTTGGAGTGTGGTTTCCTGATGGGAGAAGGAGCTCAGACGGAGGGGAGGGGAAATACTTCTCCCTATAGTCTCTCTTTAGCTTCCGTTTTTCTCCTTGCTACTCACCACCTATAGCTTGAGCCACATGCTCCCTGTTTCCACTTAGGAGACCTCCCTTTTCGAAACGCACTTCCACCAACACAATCTCACAAATCTCTGTCAGGAACTGAAGCCAGGAAGTGTCTGCGTCCCCCTGTGACTCTACATGCCTCCTCTATGATCTTGAGTCATATTTTTTTTGGGACCGGCCTCTCTTTGCGGAAGTATTTGATGTCCATCAGTTCTGTTTACTGTTGATCTGTGAAAAGCCACAAAACCATTTATTTCTCACCCTTCATTTTTTTCTGCAACAGGATCCAACTCAGGCATGGTGCTGGTTCTGGATCACCTGGTAAAGGATGACAGCTCTGGACCGTTGCTGATCAAACCTCAGAAGGAAAGCTTGGAGACGGATCTGGTTCTGTTTCATCGTCAAAGGTCAGACTCCACGGCTTCGGACCGCAGCGGGACCTCTGGGTTTTCCATGTCCAATCTGGATTCTGTCACCTCTGAGAAGAGTCTCGGCCCAAACCGCCGAGCTCGTTTGGACTCTGGATCCTCAGACAGGAGCCAGGGTTCCTCCCAGCGGGGTCGTCTGGACTCGGATTCATCAGATCGAAGCATCAGCTCGCTGTCTCACGTCAGACAGAGACTGGGCTCAGATGCCTCTGACTCGTGTGTCAGACCTCCTCTGGGGTCCGCGACTATGGACGGCATCGGTGCGTTGCCTAGGAAACGGACGGACTCTGTGACATCCGACCACAGTGCGAGTACGTCCTCTGAGGAGAAGAGTCCAGTGGAGGAGGTGGAGGGAACCACGAGCAGTTCAACTAGCAGCACAGACTCCGAAACAGAAAGGAACCACAGTCCGGCCGGCGTCCAGAACCAGTCCAACCAGGACCACCTTCCTGACCAAGAGGAGCCAGATGGGGCTGTTTTCTCTCGGAGAGGTGCTGTTAAAGGCAGGGGAAGAACAGACTTCCAGAGTCAAAAGGTGGGGTATGGAGCATGTATTACCAGATTTGGAACCTGACCTAAAAAAAAGTTAACCCTAATTTAGAATCCAAAAGAAAAATCTCTATTAGGTTAAAAACTACGATCCTTTTTAACCAGTGAAGCTTTACTCCATTATAAGCTACAATAACGACTCAGAAAGAGATACGTTTATGCTTTGCAGCCTGAATCAGCTAAATATTAAAACTTACATCTGAACCGCCACAGTGTGGTGCTGAGGTGCAAATCCACACTCCCCCTGTTTTTTTAAACTTCTGACAAGAAACTGCAACACTTCATTCTTCAGCGACACCCTGGTCCTGTCGGCATCTATAAACACAACGCGCCGAGCTCCTGTTGAATTTCTGTTCCTCGGTTACGCAAACAAACTGTCGGCTTAGCGGTTTCTGCTTCACCTCAGCAGCCTGTCGGCCTCTCCTGGTGTCACAGAGGATCGGACGGTGCTGGAGATCCTCGTTCTGAGAGCGCGCGCACACACACACACACACACATACATTCAAAGTTTAAGCTTACTGTTGGGGAACATTTCCCGTCACGGGGGGATCTTGTCCAGTTGTCATGACGCCATTGTGTTGCTTCACTAAATGTGTTTACGTAAGGCCGGCCCCGGATTTCTTTTATTGTCCCTCGCTGATGTTCCGTCTCCTGAGAGCAATGTAAACACTCTGGGGTCCACCGTGGACACCCCGCCAAGAAAATAACTCATCGTCACACAGAAATCACATAAAAACACACCAGCAGCAGCAGCAGTGCTGTGTTTAGGATTGTGTATAAGAGTGTAGCTGCCTCATCTCCAGTCCTTCATGAACATGTTCAGTGTCCATTACAGCAGCTGTGTTGACCTTTCATGTCCACTTCCTGTACTAATCGCTCTGTCGTGTTTCTTTGTTTGTCTCCCCTCCTTTTTTTTTTAGATAATGGTTAACGGCAATCTGTCGCTCACTCATGGCAAAGCACAGGATCCGGGTAAGAATGGGTTCACACGGTCTTGCAGAAAATCAATCAGCGTGTAATCTGGTCTTTTTCACCTGCAGGAGAACCTTTTGTGATACGAGCCACTTTCTTTTTCCCTCAGATAAATGTCCTATAAATATCTTCTCCAAACCCCTAATAATTGGTTTATTTTAATTTTACACGTTCACATAAACCTGTCAAAGATGATGTAAAGACGGTGGAAAAACTATAAATTAGATAAATAAGGATGGGATCTGTTGAATGCACAGTGACGTGCGCAAAAGATATTAACTACACAAACCTGAGTCTTCTCTGTTTCATTTTTTTTTATCTCCTTTCAGCCCCAGAAAAGAAAGATGTTATCTTGGAACAGTTCAGCCGCAGTAACTCTGTTCGTGATCGAATGCGCAAGTTCACAGAGGCCAGCCAGAGCCCACCACCACCCACTCTGAAGAAAACCCCCCAGAGAAACGGGAGCACCTCCGTCAGCAGCAACCTGACCAATTTCTCCAGAGCTGCTGGGCTGTTTACACACACGCCGACGTCTTTTAACACATCTGGAGACACGCCAGCGAGGCCACGTGTGGGCTCATTGTCTTACACCACTGCTCCATCCCAAAGTCAGACTGCACCTAAACCAAAAGGCGGAGCTAACACACATCTGCCCTCAGCCGGCCAATCGCAGAGCTCTGTGGGTGGGACAAGGCTCCCAGCTGAAAAAGATGTGCAAGCCTCCAGCGAGTCAAAGGAAGACGGGACCCCGGGGAGAGCAGCTGGAAGAACGGTCCCTCAGGGAGAGGAAGACCCCGACATGAAGACTTTCCTCACCATCGAGATCAAGGATGGTCGCAGCACCTCCGCCTCCACCTCGTCGACACCGAGAGGCAACGTGGTACCCATCACCAACATGAGCCCTCGCATCACCACGATGGGGCAACGGCCAGGTACGAGCATCTGCGCGCGCGCGTGTGTGTGTGTGTCTCTTCTCTTTCTAACATGACAGGATTCCCATTGAGTGTTTTTGTGACGTTAAACAAGCAAAGCACATAAATGAGTCATAAATATGATGGAGCTGTATAATAGATGGCACAGTGTGTGAGTGTGTGTGTGTGGGGGGGTAGTGAGGTCATCGGTCAACAGCAGAAGGCAGATTTCATACAAGTCAAGAAACAACTGACCATCTGAGTCCAAACTGAATGGTTTTACTGTTGCAGCCCACACAGCTCAGTGTTCTGTGTGTAATATATTCTGTATTTATCGTCTGGCCACTTTTATCTAAAACAAAACACACTTGAGTGCTTTAATTCATCTGCTTAAATACGAAAGATCCCTGTTAGTTACTCATCCGAGGAAAAGAAGAACACGGCATTTTGACACTGAGGTCAAATGTTTTTTATTAATACCTTTGGTTCTGCTTTGTGGTTAAAGAAGATAAAACGTTTCGTTTGTGCATCAGGCTGAAAAGTTGAACCATAAAACCTCAGATAAAATAATTTCAGTTTATTTCTGATTATCAGTCAAAGATTTGGATTAAAAAATAAGAAAATTTTCCATTTTTTCCCCCTTCTCATCCAAAAAAAGTGTTTGAAAGTAAACAAATGACAAAAAAATAAAGCTTTTCATCCACCCTGGGTGTTGAGATGTTTACATTTGCTTATATATTTTATTCTTCTCATATTGTATTTAATTACATTTAATTATGTCATTTTTCTTAAACACTGTTTTTTTATGTTTATGAGGTCCAAATAACCCAAAGATGGACACCAAACAAAAGCTGGATGTTTTTTTAATCCCCACCAAAATGCCGGCTGCATAGTTTTATTATTAGTTGCAAATTTGACTAAAAACATGTAGCAAAATGTTCAACTGGTAGAGATCGCACCTACACACAAAAATGACGGATTGTCCCAGAAAACAGGAAAGAAAGTCCATCTGATTAAAATATCTGAGGTTTAATCGTGTCTCGTCAACCAGGATCATCCACGCTGAGTCTGTAGATGTTCTTAACCCCCTCAGGAGCCGCTCTGCAAGCTTACTGAGTTTTTTCATGACCTTCTCTTTTTGAAGCATAATTTGCTTTAATGGTTTTGGCTCCTTTTTTGGGCATCTGCCTGTCTGTGTCAGAGTTAGGACAGTTTGTGATTATGCCTCAGGTTTCCCTCTAAAGTTCATTTAAAGGCTTGTAAATGTGCGCTGCGTCCTGCTGAGGAGCATCAGTTGTGTTTTATGATCCAGCTTTTCTGTGTTGGTTTGGATGAGTTTAGAAGTGGATCAAAGATCTCTAATGTGCACCAGCTTGTTCGTATTTATCACAACTTCTTTTGTTTGACATCTTGTTTCCCTGCGTGTGTTTCAGAGCTGACCCTCGGCCTCAGAGCGACACCGTTTAAGACCTCCTCGTCCACCTTCTCCTCCGGATCCTCCATCAAGGTAGAGTCTCTGGTCCGGAGTGTTTCTAGGAACTGATCCCTGAACGTCTCAAACATTTCTGACAAATCCGATCGTGCTCATTTTCTCTTGATCAGCTTGATGATTTGTTTTAGTTGTTTCATTTGACTCCAGTTCCACTGTGGCTTCTGCTGCATCCTCACCTATAAAGGGCTTTGGTGAGACAGGACAGTGTGAGAAAAGAGGGGAGAGGAGGGAAGAACAGTGTTTATCAAACACCGAGTGGGTAGCCAGTCACATCTGTCCTTGTAGGGTAAGTTAAGCAGACAGGAAGGAGAAGGGAGGTGTTCAGGGCATTTTTGGGTTTCTCTCTGCAGACCCACTGACTTATATCTGGGAGTTGTTTACCCTAAATCACACTTATCTGTCTTTTTTTATCCAGAGTAATTACTGCACCAACCTGCCGACACAAATTCTTCACCGCTTGGTCTTTTGCACTTTTTGTGTGACCCTTGCTGGAAGTTGTCGGCTCTGAAAATCAGCAGAGACCACAAACAAATCCATTCTCATCTCCCGCCGACCTCCGAGGTTAAAGAACGGCTTAATTCCCATTTGCCTCATTCTCTAAACGCTTCTGTCCTCCATGAAAGGAAGTGTCCTTGTGAATGGAGAGCGGGAAGATTGAGAGAGTGAGGAAGCTGGAAGCAACGTCCTGTTTACTTTTTTTTGTATTCAGAGTGCAGTTGTAATCTGGTTATGGGATCAAGAAGTTAGTTAATCAGGACTCCACCCTGAGAGCCGTGTGTGGAGCTTTGCATGGCTGCAGGGTGGGTTTAAGGTGTTGGAATGAGACCGTCTCTCTCAGCTACGTCCCTGTTGAGACACAAACACCACTTAGGACCAGTATAAACAAAAATACAATGCTTTTGTTATAATGCTAAAAGACTTTGTTTCTTTTGCAGGAATTCAATGATTCTGCAGGATTAAAGGGTTTAATTTGGGGGTTATTTCTAGGTTGATTCATTGTAAAACCACCAGCACAGTTCAGACTAAATCCTGCTGCGTGTCTACACATTTATGTCTTCATGCGAGCACCCCCAGGTTTACGCGCACCGCCGTAAAAGCAGCAACATCATTACTGTGTAGCGTTTGAATGAGAATGAACCACATGTCTTTTAGATGAGATGAGGAGGCATCTGCTAGATTTGATTACGTTTAACCATTAAAACGATTTAGCTTAAATGGCTTGAGTAATGAAATAGTAAAAACAGCATCAATGCTGAGGGTTGGAGTGGTTTCCCACATCCAGATGTTGCCTGTTTTTTGGTGATTTAGAGAAAGTTCATGCTCTGGAAGAGGAAAACATACTTTTTTATTGTAGCCTGCTGAAAAAGTTCATGTTTTTTCAGGATGTTTGTTAGAAATGGAGGTGATAAGCAGCGAAACATGAGTCGGAACAACCTCTTCCTGTTTGGTGGTGTTGGTTGTTTACTGACCAGCGTGGTTCCTGTCAAAAACTCTGATCCTTTTGGGTGGTCCGTGATTCTCCTTGGTGGTCTAATCTCGCCACTCGCATCCCTCGTAATTTACTTACTCAGTACTTAGTTTGAGTTTTTTCTTATCTCAAATAAAAAAGTTGATGCCGACGGTACTCGAGTTAAATTCAAAATTAGAGAAAGTTTTTTCTTAAGTTATAGTAGTTCTATGGTTGATGCTAAACATGTTTGCTCTAAATTCCTCTCACATAAATTGATTTCAGCCGTTTTATTCTTGACAGTTTCAGGACCTTCCAGAATGAGCCGTTTCAGGGCGCTGTCACTTTAAGAAAACAAGCTGGAGCTGGCCACGCCCACCCATCCCTGCTCAGGCTGCTATAAGCTGAGAAGCTCCGATATCTGGGAAGGGTTTGGAGTAGAGCCGCTGCTCCTCCAGCAGCAACGCTCTCTTGCACATGAGAGGTGGTTCTATCCTAATTTCCCCGTTTGTGACATCACAAACGGGCTTTTTGAATTGTCTTGTTTTAGGCACATATTTCCTAAAACCAAACCAAACACTGACAAAAAAAAATAAGGATGGGTTCTTTTCACATTTGGAGTTTTTATAGAGGAAGTAGAGACCCACATGGCAGCGCAAAAGAATGAAAAAGGTGAGTTTTGCATAATAAGTCCCCTTTAAAGGAAGGGAGGAGATAGATTTTATTCTCATCACTGCGTTTGAGCTTTAACACAAATATAAAGAACACCTTCCTTTTTATTACCTAAATGACGATGATCCAAGTCAAAGAGGTTATTGCCAAGCTCTGGGTCAATTTAGCTGCTGAGTGAATTGGGACACAGTCTGTGACGGATCAGCTGTCCCAGATCCACAAAGACCTCATTGTTGTACAACGATCCATGACACAAATGTAAATTCTGGTTTCTTTGTTCTCTTTTGTCTGAAATCATCACATTGCTTCTATTTAGTGCTAGATTGTGCACCTTTATTGGACTTGTCATAACCCACTGATGGCTCCAAACACAGTGATTTATTGGGTAAAAACCTGAAATGCAGCTTAAACTTATAATCAATCATCCTTGTCCTTTTACTTCAGGTTCCTCTGATGGTAAAGTGATTTTAGTGTCTTGTTGGGCCTAATTGGACCATCGGGATGTCCTCCTTGGGGTATAACCCATTTTCCCTGCTGCCACTTTCTGCCCTTTCCTTTGGGAAGTTGGTTTAACTGAAACAGCTGCTGCTCTCTGACGTTCCCTCCTACACCGAGCCTTATTTTTTTTAAAGGATTGATGCATTGTGTATTTCGATTATGGGTTGATATAAATATTAGACAATTAAAGCCCTCGGTTTCTAGTATCCAAACATGACTTTTGTTTGCTTTAACTGTTAAAACATGAATGTAAGATTTATTTAAATTTTTTTGTCCATGTGTGTTTTTTGTACTGTGTCATTAGCTCTCTTTGCACTTAGGGCGCCATAATTATAAATCTGCAGTCTGCATTTAAAAGCAGCACTTGAAGATCAAAGAGGATAGTGCGCGTACAGACCGTCTCCTCGCTCATCACTGCAGCACTTAAAACTTTGAGCAGCAGATGGACTTTTGCCAAATCGCCAATAAGTCTAAAACAAAGTTTTATGAGACGTCCTTGCCAACATCCTTGCTCCAAAGTGTAGAGAACTGGGCTCCGGCTCATCGTCACTGGGCACTCGGCCTGATCTGTCATGGCTCTGAATGTTCTGCCCTTCCCAGTCAGATCTCTGCTCTCTGCTTTCAGTCTCTGAAGGATCAGATTGGTTTGAAATCACCTGCTTTTTATTAGAAAGCACGAAGCAAAATGGTTGGAGCAACAGTTTGCCTTCCACTCGAGGTGTGAAGGACATGTCCTGAATAAAAAGTGGGAGGGGTGAAGGTTTTTTTTATTGTTTCCCCCTTTCTCTTCTTCCCCGAGAGTGACGGGCTCAGTGGAATAATAGGAGGGCAGGAGATAAAATTACACGTCCACTGCACCCAGTAACAAGTGGGTGGGAGCTGCTTGAGAGGAATGGGACCCCCTGCTTGCTGATTGGCTCTCAGCTGCCTGCCTGTGAAAAGGGGTCATTTGCTGAGGTTATAAAGCTCATGGATTAGTTTTGATGGTTAGAAATAGACAGAGAACAGCTTCTTCTGCTGCTGTGATTGTGTTTTTACTCCAGAATCCTCACGTTTAACCTTTTTATTTTCTCAACCATGCCTGGGGTTGATCTGGACTTCCTCCCAGCCTCAGAGACCTCCGAGGCTGTGAGTTCTCCAGATGGTACCTGTGCTGAGTCTGGTCTGGAGGAGGTGATTGGTGATCTGCTCTCCCACAATGAAGCTGAGGAGGAGTTCAGTGAGAAAAGACTGCAGCTGATGTTGAGATGTGCCGTGAAAGAGATCCACGGCGATCTGCAGGCCTTTGGGAGGAGGGTGGATGTCCGTCTGGAGGAGGCAGCAGCTCATGTGGCTCCCCTGGTTGACGCCATGTCCAGGCTGCAGGAGGAGAACCTGAAACTGAAGAGTGAGCAGGAATGGATGGTGAGGCAAGTGGAGGCCCTCTGCCAGGTGATGGGACTACCTCATCCCAAGGTGCAAGTACTCAGCAGTGAGGAAAGTTCTTCAGATCAGCGTGGAACCGTAACTTCAAGCAGTGTTGGTTCAGTGTGCACACACCAAGAAGCTCCAGCTGATGTTTCAGTCCGTCCCCGTCAAGATTCTCCATATTTTACACCTGAAGACCCAGAAGCTGGTTCCCCTCTATGTGAACTCATGAGCCCATCCCAGGAAGACACACCGACCTCTCAGGACTCACCTCCAGTATCTTCTGAGACGAGTCCTCCTCAGAAGTTAAAACCTTCGCTGAGCTCTCACCCGCCGACCTCTGCGTCCCGTCGCTCCCTATCAGCTCCTTCTCTGACGTCAAGCAGTTCTTCAAACAGCTGCACGGCGCTGGTCCGTGTAAATCCTTCTCATCACGACCCGTTCTAAATCAGATAAGCCACTTAAAACAATGGGAATGCCTTTTGTTCCAGTGCTCCTGTGGATCCGCCGGCCTTGACTTTTATGCGCTGTGCCATCGATCCTGCCTTTGTTCACTCTTCATCTGGTTTTAATCAGTCATCATGTTCTCACTTCAGCTGAAGAGCATTGGACGGTCTTGGCTGTCTGTCAGGTTTGACAGAATGTGTTTATGAGGAGGACTTCACGTGTTATTCTAGTCCCATAATGCCACGTGCCTCTGAGTTTGTCCTGGCTAGGACTCAAATCTCTGTCCTGTTGCACTTCAGCACAGAAGACCAAATGAGTGCGTGGTCTTTCTGCAAATATGTTTTTGGATTTTTAGGGAAAATGAGTTAAGAAAAGACAGGATTGCAAGAATCCAGTCAGCTGTTCTTGTCTCAGACGTTCATCCTAAAGAACCAAACATGAACAGGGTTTACTCTTTATCTCCAAGCTTGTTTTTTTTCCATCATCCCTCAAACAAACAAATCTTTGTGGATATTGTTTACATTTTTAAGCACATCAAACATCTGCAGCCTTATCTGGTTGAGTTTGTGTTATCGCTAGTTCTGCAGACATCTGGGTCTGTTTATCAGCTGGTGGTGAAGATTTCTCTCAGATGTGATAATGACAGGGTGACCTTATCTGACCACGCTCGCCCTCCTTGCTTGCACTGGTGATTTCCATGTCCACTCTCGAGGGGACACTAAGCTGACTTGATTACTTTGGGTTTCTGGGAGTTTCTAATTCCACAAACACGCTCTCATTGGCTGATCTGGAGCCCTTGTTTGGCTTTGCTGTGTCCCAAAACATTCCTCATCGGTCAAGTGCCTCTCAGTGCAGCCTGTCTCACGGGGTCAAAACTATCCAGAAAAGGTCTCTCCACCTTGTGATTCTGCAGCTCTGCGGCTGTGGTGGTTTAAGCTGCTCCCTGGTGGGACCTGTTCCCTCAGCAGAGGAGTGGATAGAGGCAGAGCCAGCTGCACGAGCTAAATCTGAGCATGGACTCAGTTCTGACTAAAGCATGGGAGCTGAGGCTAGTCCCGATCCTCTTCTAGTGTTTGTAGCAGAAAGCCTGACATTTACACATTATTAATACCTACTAATGTACCACCTAATGGTGCTGCTGTCACGTAAACTGTTGGTTGGTGGGAGCCTGGTATTATTAAGACAATCAGTCACACTCTGAACTAAGCAAACAGTAACTTGGCAGGATTTCTCTCACTCTCACTGTCTCCCTATGATGGGCCTGGAGACTAGAGGCGTAGGGATGGGATCTCAGAAGGAGAACCGAGGGTGGGAAACTTCAGACCTATTATGGAAGAGCAAAACCCCTCTTGTTCTCATCATGTAGTAAATGTCAGCTGTAAATATGTGTGTGGACATTCTTTTTAGTAGATGGCGTACAGTTTGAGCTCTCTGATTTTTCTTTCTAAAACTAGAGACGAAGTTACGTTGGTGTTTGCTTGCTCCTGTTTATGTTGCCTTTTATGCATCTTATGCAGATGGAGACCGAACCCGTCGTTGCCTCAGAGCCAGTGTTTGCAGCTGGACCGTCTGTGCAGTTGGCCCATCAAAGCTCGACCATCCCCAACGGCTCCAGCGCTCAGTCAAGACCTGTGGAGAGCTCCGGAAAGCTCACCGCTGAAAAGCTGGCTGCGATCGAGGATGAAGAGCTTCTCGACAAAATGGTACTTTATGTTCTGAGAGATTTAAGATGCGAATCACCAGCTTGACGTGAACTTCATTCAAGCTTACGGTTGTGTGCTTTTAACATTAGATTCTTGTGTGATAATCTGGGCTGTTTCCTTAATAATTTTGTTGTTTTTGCAGCTTGATGAGTCAAAAGATTTTGAGGAGAGGAAAATGATTCGTGCCGCCATGAGAGACCTTCGCAAGAGGAAGAGGGGTAAATGCATAAAGAAATTCATGTTTTCTTCATTGTTTATTTTTGATAATCAAAGGTAGACATGGTGTGAGAACAACGTATATAAACTAGGGCTGGGCGATGAGGGATAAAATCAATATCACGATATATTGAGGAGTTCACCTCGATAACGATAAATGGATGATAACTACATGAATGCGCAAAAACAAAAGTTGTCCACTAGATGGGGCTGTGGCAGCATAATTGCTCCACAGACAGTTTTATTGATAGTATTATTCCCCCAGATCTGTTCATTGTAATTATTTTTAATTTCTACTTTAAAACGAGCTGCATCATGTGAATATCGTCAAACTTGAGTTGTCAGGTAGTGGCTACTGGTCTGTGCCACAGCTTCTTAAAGGGACATGAACGTCAGTAACCTACTCACGTCTTTTCATTTTTTTATTACGGAATTTACCAACATGGGAAAAATGACATTGGTTAGTCAGAAATTTTGGTAACGATACATTTTTAGTTTATCGCCCAGCCCTAATATCAATTATATAAATTGATATTTTTTATTATAATAATAATAATAATAATATTTGTTTTCAGCTTTTACGCTTATTTACACATTTAAAATGTGAAATTTGCCCTCAGAAGCCATGCTGGGATGTACCCAGGAGGAAATGGGTAGGACGTGTGGTCTGTAGTGATCATTTACTCCCTGAGTTTAACCCGTTTCTGCACACTTGCTCGTGTCATACCAGTTTAGGTGTGGAATTTGAATTCTCTGAATGCAGTGGGTGATTTGTGGATTTGCATGAATCCTGTGTTTTAGGATACATTGTTGATAAAAATCTCCACCTATTTTGTGTTTTTGGTGAGCATGTGCTGTATGGTTTGTGAGTAACACTCAACAGAATGCTTAGGTAGGTGACAACACCACAGCAGGTATCGGTCATTTAATGCGTGTTTGCTCACTTTGATGTGATGTTTGTGCAAGACGTTTCATTTGACAGCTTTGGTACAGCCGCTAAACTTCCCATCTCAGAGTGTTTGCGTGCTCTGAGAAGTTTTATAGCACGTTGGAAAGATCTGTGAAATGTTTTCTCTCTGAGCTGGGAAGCCCTGTTTTAATCCATCTTTCCTGGAGTCAGCTGAGGTGCTGTCAGCTTGTTTAGGACCTCTTGTTCGCCCCCTCCTCCTTCGCTTTTTCCACTGACATCATCCGTCCTACCTCGTCTTTCACCCTAGACCAGAGAGAAAAGGAGCGCGAGACTCGCCTGCAGGAGCTGCGGCAGCAGAAGGACGATCGGACACAGAAAGGCCGAGCAGGTCCAGCAGCTGGAGAGGTGGTGATCAACAAGGTGGAGAAGTCGGCAGATGGTTCGACCCTCAGCCAAGTCACCAAGACGAACCGCTTCACACAGTCTGGTAGTTATCATCATTAAAATTTCCTTCAGCGTGCACTCACTAAACCCCACATATGAAGCATAAAAGTTTTTTTTTTTTATGTTTTTAGATGATGGGAGCAAATCAACTCGCAGCACAATGGTGGAGACCAGTTTTGTTCAGAAGACAGACAGTGAGTTTTTACTTTACCTCCAGAAATTCTTTCATTATGGCCCGTTGTAAAAGACTAATTCATTTATATTTTTTATTTAAATCTTCTCAGGAGGGACAGTCCAGTCGAAGTCATTCAGCTACTCCTCTTCCTCGTCCTCCAACACCAGCAGGAAAGTCGGCAGGTGGGTTTAAAAGCATCAGGATGGTAACTAACAAGCCAAAGTCGCTCATGTTTAATCAGTCACGAGTCAACTCCCTGCACCTGTCTCCGTCTCAGCGTGTTCGATCGCGAGGACGACACGTCGTCTCGAAGCGGCAGCAGCGGGCTGGCCGCCATGGAGCAACGGCAGGCAGAGAGGCGCAAGGAGCTGATGAGGGCTCAAACGATGCCGAAGACATCCGCCATGCAGGCCCGCAAGACCATGATAGAGAGGCTGGAGAAGGAGGGAGGCGGGTAAGGATAAACAGAGGAGCAGTGTGACCAAAAACAGTAAAAGGAGCGGGTCAACAATGTCCATAAACATTAAAACAATATATGGACTTTTCTTTCAGCCCTGGAAATCAGGCAGTGGCCAAAGTAAACAGGGTGCAGCGCTCCACCAGCTTTGGCGTACCCAACGCAAACTCCATCAAGCAGATGCTGCTGGACTGGTGCCGTGCCAAGACGCGCACATATGAGGTGAGTAAACTAACCGCAGTGATCACCTCTAGCACCAGCCCACGAAGCTGCAGCTCTGAGCTACTCTCCCTGCTCCGTTTATCTCAGCACGTGGACATTCAGAACTTTTCGTCCAGCTGGAGTAACGGCATGGCGTTCTGCGCGCTGGTGCACAGCTTCTTCCCTGATGCCTTTGACTACGACTCCCTGAGTCCCAGCAACCGCAGGCACAACTTTGAGGTGGCCTTCAGCTCTGCAGAGTGAGTACACACAGCACAAGTCTTTATCCTAACATTTGCACTAATCGATGGAGAATCCTCATCAGTAGATGTTTTGAGTTGGATTTGGTAATCTTGGTGGAGAAAATGTGAGGAAAATGGTGAGAAACAACAAAATAATCTCAGATTTAACACACTAGCCCCACTCCAAACACACATCACATCACTTCGCTTTACATCAGTGTTTTTCTATTCAACTTGACTCACTGGTTCTCTCTACCAGCATCTAACAAAAGTCTGGAAACCAGCCGAACCCTTCAACAAATGTCCAAATCCTAACTTTCCCAGTCTCTCCCGGGTAAATAAAGTCACAAGAACTCTTTAAATCTCCTCTTTCTGTCCGTCCTCTGATGTAAACAACCTCTCATCCCTCCTGCATCACACCGTTATCACTACTCCTGTGCTTTCACTGCTCCGAGCAGGATGGCGTTCCTACCGATGGATGTGGTGGTGATTCTCACCCAGTCACTGTTTGTGTTGCATCATCACTTTCCCCCTCATGCACCCTAGTTACTCCCAACACAAACACACACACACACACATCATCCTGTGCACACGTATGTTCCTAAGGTCACCCCAGAGTTTTATTTGTGTCTGTAACTTGTTGGATTGTTGTTGTTTTTTTAGTCTTATTGGTTTGATCTAAAGTTGGACAGAGAAAAAAAAACAACAAACAAAAAGGTTGAATAAGCATCACCTGATGCTCATTTGACATGTGTCCTGTGTGTGTATATGTGTGTGTTTATGCCACGGATCGTGATGTTCATGAAGCATGTCAGCTCATGGATGTATTTATGATCACTGAATGTAATGTTTTTTGTCTTTTTTTTTTCCTCTGTCTTCTCTCACTGTTTTTTTAATCTTATGGGCTGCTCACGGTTCTGTTTGCTTTTCTTTCTCCCCTCTCACATCATGCTCTATTTTTTATCTGTGTCCATCCTCTGCCTCTCCTGTCATCTCTTCTGTGTTTCCTTTTGTTCGGGTCCTTCCCTTCGTTGCTCTCCCCGCCCCTCCCCTCCGGTCACGGACACAGGAAACTAGTGGACTGTCCCCAGCTGTTGGACGTGGACGACATGGTGAAGATGCGCGAGCCGGACTGGAAGTGTGTGTACACGTACCTGCAGGAGTTCTACAGGGGTCTGGTGACGAAGGGCCTGGTTAAAACCAAAAACTCCTCCTAGAGTCACGGCCCACCTAAAATTAAACCCATGGTGAGATGGGGGGAACCTCGGTATGATACAGAATTTAGTTTGGATAAATACTTTTGGACATTTCATCCTTCACTTTAATCTGATGCTTCTCAGATCCAGAGCACCAAACATGGTATATATGTGTGCGTGTGTGTGTGAGCCTCTACCTAGCCTGACTAGGAGCAGGCAGAGAGCCAGGTCCATCTGCAGCTCAGCACTTTAAAAGGAGCTGTGGTATCACCAGGTTTCAAACACACGAGTTCAGAAACGAAGCACAGAAGGGACCTGCTTTCTGATCAAGAGTGAGATTACAGCTGTTTATGCTCTTGGCTTGTAAAACCTTTTAAAAGTACTTTAATAGTAAAGTACAGAATAACTGTTGTCTGCAGCGTCTTAAATGACCAAACAGCTGTCATGCTGCTGACATTTCTTTGTACTCACATGAGAAACTCACCCTCTTGTGTTTTCTGCACATCTGGCTGAAGGATGTGTCCGAGGGTTGCTGGTGTGTGGGGATGGCGCCACCCTGTGATGGCTCACAGCATGTAGTTACTCAAATGTATTTACCCTGATCTTTTTGAAGGGACTCCAGAAGAGTTGGGGACATTTTATAAGGGAAATGTCTTAGATCAGGTATCACAATGAGCAGATTTCAGCAGAAAACCAAGAAAAGTTTAAAACCACTCTTCATATTTTGCTGTCAGGAATTCATAATTTCTTGTAATCTTCTAAAGGGTCTTCATCTAAATAGTTCTTAAGTTTATTTTTTAGGTTTGGGCTTCTTTTTCTCTTGTTTTTGGTCCACTGTTGTACCGGATCAGGAGAGCGTAATGTGCGCTGTAGTGGTGTGTATTAGCAGGAATCTAGCGATACAATATATATCACAAAAAGCGAGAGACGATACGATATGTTGTGGTACTAAAAATCAGGCGATATTTGCAATTTTTAAAACTGAATTTAAATAAAAAAGTCAGGCTTCCAATTTGCATCCAGTGTTATTGCAAGATCTAGTTCTGTCAGAGTGAAGGTGGTAAAAATGCTGCCACCTAGCAGTCGCAGTTTGAATTGCACCACACAAAAGATGGACAGTAAATGTTTACATGTCAACTCCCAGTACAAATTGATGCACTACTTTTAAATACCATCTTTGTCGTTATGCTCCGTTGCATCATCCCGCCCACCAAACCAGTAGAGCGCTGGGATTGGCATAACACAATACTGCTCAGGCCAATGGTATGCCTGCTGAGGCTCCTATGGAGCATGGCTAGACCAACCTGAGGAGCAAAATCATTATGCTTTGGCTACTGTCCGTCTAGATTTCTAGGCTAGGTTTGTATACCTAATCGTATCTTTATACTCCCTTTCTCATTCACTGTCCTGTATGCCCCCCCAGGACCCATGCTAACTGCATGCCTTTGCTGGAAGTTGAGGACATGATGATCATGGGCAACAAACCAGACTCCAAGTGCGTCTTCACCTACGTACAGTCTCTGGTCAACCACCTGCGGAGATACGAGATGTCCATGGGTCGCTCCTCTGACCTTTGACCTGTGATCAGGGATCAACCAGACTGGATGTGGCATCGGTCTCTCTCTTTCTCTCTCTCTCTCTCTCTCTCTCTCTCTTAAACCCATAAAAAAAAGAAGAAAACACCTGAAGACTATCTCCTCCCAGACTGGGTCAAAGAGGTGCACATCTCTGATGGACAAGTTGGAGATTATGCGTGTTTGTTTTATTTGTTTTGTGATGTCAGGGCTTCGTAGTTTCAGTTCTCCTCTGGACTCTGGTGACACACAGTCTACCTCTTCTACAGCCAGAGAGGATGCCTGAATTTTAAATAAACCTTTTGAGGATTTTAACATTTCATTTTTGTTCTCAAACTCAACTCTGTGTATCTGATGCCCAGGAAAAAATAGAAATGTTTTCATTTATTTCCTCTCTTTAAGTATTCACATCAATATTCCCCCTCCTGTTATTCTATAATCCTGTACAGTTGTTAGCACTTCTGTTCCACTGAAAGACAAACATTTACTCAAACACGTCACTCACTTTTTTTATTCTGGTACTTTTTCATTTTAACTCAACTCCAGTTGCTTGAATTATTCTAATTAAGTTATTTTCATGTGTAATCAGTAGGTGTATTGATGTTTAATACATGAGCACAGGGATATTTAAGTAGATTCCACACTGTTGCTTCAGTCGGGTGCTTAACAGTTTGATTTTTACTGAACTTCACAAAAGCTACTGAGAAAATCTAAAACGATTCAGTTAAACAAGTCGGAGCCTGATTTCCTAAAGCTGTATTTGATGTTTCTGCAGAAGATCTCGTCACTGCAGCCCAGCGTTTCCTGTCGGACACATTCACACACAGCTCCTGTTATTTATGCTTAAAGAGATTATTTTTTAGAGTTATTTTACTGATACTTTAAGCCCATATTTTGTTCAAGTATCAGCTTATGTTACAACGGTGAAATGAACTGGGCTTTTTCTTCTAAAAGTCCTGTTTATGATTTTTTTTTAACAGTCTAAGAAAAAGATAAATGAGTATTTTTTAATTTTTATTTGAGGAGATGTCTAAAATTTACTTTTAAGAGTTTTGGTAGATTTGAAAAATAATTTTAGGACGACTCACCTGCTTGCAACATAAAAACAAGCCTCCACAGAGCAGTGAGTGCATTACGTGTGTATGTGTACATAAGAGCCTAAACACATTGTAATTTCATGTTTTCTGTGCACCACAGTTAAATATGAAATCACGATTAAACCAGTTTGACAAGTGCATCTGTTTCAGGTGGATTATTCACATCTTATCTTTACAGAAAACTGCACACAGCAAGGTTTTAGAGGTCTTTTTATTTTTATCTTCCATCCTTTCCATCATGAGTTCATGTGTGTGCTTCACCAGAACCCACCAGAACCAGCAGCATCAGCTTCAGGCCAGTCGGGCGACTTTTAACCTGAAGCTTCATTCAGTTTCTCGGCAGGTGTGACGCGATCACAAACAAACTCTGGTGAGGTGAGGATACTAAAGACAGCAAACGCATGATGGACAAAACAAAACAGTCTTTGTAGTAGAAAAGCACTCTAAAAATTGCTTGCTGGGTTGTAAATGTATAAAAAAAGAGCCAGTAGCATAAAAAAATTCACATTGGTTGGCTGGTTATAGTCAGATTTTCCTCTTTCTCTACAATCTAATCCATGATTTGCTTTATAATGAAATTACTAGTATTAATCAATATAATCTGTTTAAAGAGCAGGGGTGTAGTGGTTATTTTTGTCTCATTCTGAAGGTTATAGGTCAGCGTGTTGGGGCTCTGATGAGGGTTTGGGAGTGGGCTCGTCTTTAAACGGGCTGTCTTTGGCGGGGGAGAAGCGGAACTCCTCGGGGACCTCGTCCTCTTCTTTAGCTTTCTTGTAGAAACCCAGTTTCCCCAGTAGCTCATTAATTTCAGAGCGGGTCATGTCGGTCAGAGCGATCCGCTGTGGAGAAAGGAAGCACACGCGGATTAATTCACTGATGCACCATTCTGTCATAAAGCAGAACATGAGCTTTGGTGGGTTAAAACTTTAATGCATTAGCTATGTTGTTTAATCTGAACAGTATTTTATTTAATGCAACACTCATTACCCCATTATTTTCTCTTTGTACACCAGTTTATTGCAACATTGCTATAAAACGTGCCAACTGTAGAGCATCTCTTGATCCAATGTGACAAATTTCACCCTCAGGAGTTGGTGAGGAGCAAAATAGAAATATGATAATGAACCAAATTAATCATAATTTGCTCCATATCTGCAGAAAAACTATAAAATCAGTGAAAATTGAAGAGGAGCACAAACCTTTGTGCAGATCGCAATATTTCACGTACACTCGGGAATTTATCTGTTTCCATTTGCTAACTCTAATAAAAAATACAGGTCCTCAAAAATTAGCATATTGTGATAAAGTTCATTATTTTCTGTAATGTACTGATAAACATTAGACTTTTATATATTTTAGATTTATTACACACAACTGAAGTAGTTCAAGCCGTTTACTGTTTTAATATTGATGATTGTGGCATACAGCTCATGAAAACCCAAAATTCCTATATCAAAAAATTAGCATATTGTGAAAAGGTTCTCTAAACGAGCTATTAACCTAATCATCTGAATCAACTAATCAACTCTAAACACCTGCAAACGATTCCTGAGGCTTCTAAAAACTCCCAGCCTGGTTCATTACTCAAAACCACAATCATGGGTAAGACTGCCGACCTGACTGCTGTCCAGAAGGCCATCATTGACACCCTCAAGCAAGAGGGTAAGACACAGAAAGAAATTTCTGGACCAATAGGCTGTTCCCAGAGTGCTGTATCAAGACACCTCAGTGGGAAGTCTGTGGGAAGGAAAAAGTGTGGCAGAAAATGCTGCACAACGAGAAGAGGTGACCGGACCCTGAGGAAGATTGTGGAGAAGGACCGATTCCAGACCTTGGGGGACCTGTGGAAGCAGTGGACTGAGTCCGGAGTGAAAACTTCCAGAGCCACCGTGTACAGGCGTGTGCAGGAAATGGGCTACAGGTGCCGCATGCCCCAGGTCAAGCCACTTTTGAACCAGAAACAGCAGCAGAAGCGCCTGACCTGGGCTACAGTGAAGCAGCACTGGCCTGTTGCTCAGTGGTCCAAAGTACTTTTTTAGGATGAAAGCAAATTTTGCATGTCATTGGGAAATCAAGGTGCCAGAGTCTGGAGGAAGACTGGGCAGAGGGAAATGCCAAAATGCCTGAAGTCCAGTGTCAAGTACCCACAGTCAGTGATGGTCTGGGGTGCCATGTCAGCTGCTGGTGTTGGTCCACTGTGTTTTATCAAGGGCAGGGTCAATGCAGCTAGCTATCAGGAGATTTTGGAGCACTTCATGCTTCCATCTGCTGAAAAGCTTTATGGAGATGAAGATTTCATTTTTCAGCACGACCTGGCACCTGCTCACAGTGCCAAAACCACTGGTAAATGGTTTACTGACCATGGTATTACTGTGCTCAATTGGCCTGCCAACTCTCCTGACCTGAACCCCATAGAGAACCTGTGGGATATTGTGAAGAGAAAGTTGAGAGACGCAAGACCCAACCCTCTGGATGAGCTTAAGGCCGCTATCGAAGCATTCTGGGCCTCCATAACACCTCAGCAGTGCCACAGGCTGATTGCCTCCATGCCACGCCGCATTGAAGCAGTCATTTCTGCAAAAGGATTGAGTGCATAACTAAACATAATTATTTGAAGGTTGACCTTTTTTGTATTAAAAACACTTTTCTTTTATTGGTCGGTTGGAATATGCTAATTTTTTGAGATAGGAATTTTGGGTTTTCATGAGCTGTATGCCACAATCATCAATATTAAACCAATAAACGGCTTGAACTACTTCAGATGTGTGTAATGAATCTAAAATATATGAAAGTCTAATGTTTATCAGTACATTACAGAAAATAATGAACTTTATCACAATATGCTAATTTTTTGAGAAGGACCTGTATATTTATGTTATTAACAAAACAATCCAATAAAACAAGCACTCACATCTAGTTCTTCATAATAGTGGTTGAGGAGGACAAGCTCAGGATCAGCCCCAGGAATGTGCTTCATCACCAGATTATGGCTGAAGGAGCGACGGTCAAGGAAATTAGGAATAAAAACAAAAAGTAACTTCTAAACACAAATCAAGAAGTGATGATGGAGACAAAAGGATACTAAAGAGGAATATCCTGGACTACAAAGGCCTTGACCTGCAGACAGAGGTGAGGATTAAGATTTGACGTGGATTATGTGAAACGCTGGATGTGACATAAATGTTTCTCAGGAGTTTTAGGCAGGGATTAGGCTTTAGTCTACCTCCGACACATCGGATCTTCTCTGCCCCAGCTGATTAGTGACTTACCTCTCTAAGTCTGTTCAGCTGTCATCCACCACATGACTGGAAAGAAACAATAAGAGATGGAATTATCACACCTTTAATGATCAGCATTCATTGCTCCAGTTTTTTTTTTATTGGGGAAATCAGGGTTAAAAAAACTTTCTCCAGGGAATATTCCAGCCAGGATTAGGTTACACCTTGTGTACAAAGCACAGCTCTAGTTAGGCCCTTAGGGAGGATGTCCAACCTATTTTTCCAGACATCTGAGCCACAAGTATGAGGTGAGACTAACACAAGAGCATCAGCTTTTGTTCATAGTGACACCCTGGGGGGTTAAAATGTCTGGTCTCATACCTGAGCCCTCCCATCCTCTAAAAATCCCCCAACAATAGCCAGGAAGTCACTGCGTTGGCTTTTTACTACCTTTGTTTTTAAAACATAACTAGATTACTCCAGCACAAACACGCATGCGCCAAACAGACCCGTCTATGACAAGTATCCACCATTCACTCGCACCCGAACATAAAAAAAAAACCCAAATTCGAACATGAAAATGGGGTGAAGCTTCCTGTACCTCTACCCTCGCCTTTGCCAGTCCCTCCAGCTTCTTTTGATCCAAATCATAAACCGAACCGAGCTGAAACAAGCCGGCCAACACGATCAGCCACATCCTGGACCTTCTGTCGGACCGGTACCTGCAGATGTGTGAAGGTAACTGAGCTGAGGAAAGGAGGAGGAGGAGGAGGGATGATGATGAGCAGATGTGTCACGTCCGGATTTCATGCCACGTCAAATATTTGTCCCACATGGGAGAGGGGGGCGTGGAAAGGACTCCTATTGGCTATCTGAGGCCTCTCTTTCAAAATAAAAGCCTTCTCGTGAAGAAAATTGTTATAATCCAACGGATTATTATTTTTAAAAACTGAGGTGCTGACTTCTGCTCATTTTTTTCATTTAAATTTGAAGAATAAATGTGTTATTTAAAGCAACATAAAAAACAAACTGCCCTTATTTATTTATTTATTTTTTGTAAATTTCATTATAAGTCAAACATTTTAGCCTTGAGAAATCAGAAAAACGAGAATTGTATTTTTATTTGCTTCATGTCAAAGTGTGCTGACACAACAAATGAATGCAACTGTTGACCTTTTAGAGAAAGACACAATAAAAATGTAATAACCTAAAAAGGTTATATTACAGAAAATAGGAAGTGTAAGTAAACATTTTTCAAATCTAAATAGGAATTTCTGTGTTAACAAAAATAATAATGGTACATGATGAAGAAAAGAGGAAAATACAGTACCACAATCACAGGATAGGTTTCTGTACAAAATGTTATGATTTATCTTAAAACGATTCAATCTTACAGCTCAGCACTGCCTGTACAGGATGCACACATTTGTGAGGTGTACACGTTTAGGAGAATAGGAGAATAATTTGGACTTGTAGTATTTAATTAAATAAAAATGAATTACCAAGAATAATACATTTGGGAGAAGAGCAGTGAACAGAAGACACAACCCTGAGGGATGCCAGTGCCGATGCTTTGTGTGTCTGTGTAATCCCTGACAGATGAGGACACATTAAGCTGGGAGAGATTTTATGAAAGGATTTTTTAAATATTGACTACTTATTAATATAAATTTAGTACAATAAGAAAAAAACCCATTCTCGTTTCTCTGCATTTTGATTGTAAAAAGCAAGACTTCCTACTAAAATAGTAGGCTATGACAGTCACACACTCACATTCAAAGATATATTCCCACTTCCATGTAGTTATCAACTAATCAATTTGTAATAGAATAGAATAGACTTTATTGATCCCATAGTGGGGAAATTAACTCGTTAAGACAGCACATACACTCAGAGAATCGGAAAAAAATTAATACAAAATAATACAATAATAAAGCATTTTAATCATTATTAATTATTAATTGCTACTTTGAACCTAGCATTGCCCTTTGACCCTAAATACTCTCCAAAGCCCAAAGGATTCACGCCTAGCTGTCCAGTATCTTTTTATCACGCACTTCACGTTTCCGGCCGCTAGGCGGCAGTGATGCGCTGTTATACACTGCACTCAGGTCGACTTTCATCCAGCACTTCTCGCTCTTTCTCATGGAAACCGGTGACGGATTGGCGCGCGAGCCTGTCCGAGGAACCGTGCGCGCGCACGCGGAGGTAATGTTTGAATTGGAGCGATGAGTCCTGTCTACCTGCCGTAGTTCTGTGAGCTGTAATCGCCAACCCTCGGGCGCTGCTCCTTCACGGAAGCGAAGCGCCCGCTCCTGGACGTCTCTGGCAAATTTGAAGGGCATGTCGGGGCGCTTCTGCTGTAGCCGGTGTGTTTAAGGGCAGTGGTGAGTGTTTCTGAGATGTAGCCTCCTGCTGAATAAACCTCTCACCACCAGCATCGCTCCGAATCCACCTGCTCCTCCTCTCTAGTCTGTCCGCTGAGGGGGGAAGGAAGAGGGAGGAAGGTGCTGAGATGCCGATGGTTCTCAGCGGAGGCGACAGGAAACTGAAGTTCAGTGTTTTTGTGTAACAGACGGTGAGTGTTATCAGTTTTACAGCAAGACTGAGCCACGTCTACATCCGCAGACACGGTTCCTTCGCACAGAAGACCCCAAACAGGTAAAGGTGTTGATTAATCAGCTGCACGCATGCGTCAAAAACTCAAGTAGCAATTATAGGGCAGGGTCCTGTTTACCTAGACACTAAATACTGTTTATTTTATTTAACCTGGCCTACATTAAACCTGATTATCTCACAATGAATGTTTCTGCACGAATAGATGCATAATAATTAAGAAAAGAAGTGTTTCTACTTATATTAACAATGACAGAAAACATGCTGATGAATCATTCTCTTTATGAGCTGTCTGCTATTTCCAGCCCTCTCTGACAGGTGTGTACACAAACACATGCAAGCTCTTGCACCTGCATGTCTGAAATTATGTTTAATGCAAAACACTGCCCCTGTTTAAATGACCTTCATTCTCTTCTCTGCTATAAAATGTGTCCTTGATGTGCGAGAGTTAATAGGACAAAACTGCTGCTCTCATTTTTATTTAAAGAGGTTACTCCTAACCAGATATGACTAAAATTAGACATTTAAATGGACATTTACATTTTTATGGTCAATTGGAATAACTCGTGTTATGAATTTGTCATTATGCATGCTGTTTTTTAAATAATGCATGCACTGGTGGAAGAGTGAGGCTGCAATCACCTGTGGCAATGCTGGAGTTCAAAACAGTCCATGTGATTTCTAATGCAACCGTCACTGCTGAGCTTTCTGCTAGCAGCCGCAGGAAGGAGGAATGTGGCCAATGAACCAAGTTCTCTCTAGTCATTTTAGCCATGCAGACATTAGCATGTAGACGATTTTTTGTCATTGAATCTGATTTCATGGCAAGGTCGTTTAACGTAACTGACATTGTGAAATTGATTGCATCATCCACTTCTGTTGTTTGGTGGCAATCATTTGTTTTGCAACCCACAAAGATTCTTAAAAGAAGAAAATTCAAGTGAATACTTGTTTCTATTTGGCTGATTCTAATAGATAATTAAGCTGAAACAAGAATGTGTGTTTTTTACTGTTACACTGTTTGTCATCAGCACATGTCCTAGGTGTTAAGACTGTTAACAGAGTCATTTTGACGTCCCACAGCCTCAGCTTTGACCTGATCAGAAAAATGAGGCCCGCCCCAGGACATGGGGCAGTGATACACAGTGGCGTTAGGACCCTGAGGAGCCGTTTCCAGCTGTGGCAGCAGTTGTTTGGGTCTGGGTCATCATTAGTATCCCTGTCACAGGGGCATATGGCTCCGGAGGCCCCTCATCACCAACGCACAACTTGGCTGTAAATCTGACATTAAGAGACTAAAACGTGTCTGAGAACGGGAGCGTGCAGCCGTGCAGAATGAGCAATTATAGATAAAACGTTATTCTGTCATTTGTTTTATCCCTGATTACTAAAGCAAATTGGCTTCTCACCATCTCTATGACTCAGCCATCCAAAACTGTGCGTGCTGTCAATGAATTCACCCAAAAGGAGCCAAAGCGGCTGGCTGGAGCCTGCTGTTTGGGTTACGCTACATGCTTCCTGGCTCTTGAGCGCTCAGGATGTTAAACACTGTGACACATTTGTTCTTATCCAATCATTTCACTCCTCCCTCTGTGTGAACGTGATTGGAAAAAGAAGTGGTGGTGTGCTCGGGCTGCTCTCTAAAAGCTGATGTTTGGCTCTTTCATGAGGACTTTTTTATTTTGTAACGGTGGATGTTGTGGCTCTGAGGCAAGTTGACGTCACCGATGGTGACTGTGAGGTGGTTGGCTGAGAGGTACAATACAGGAGGAGGAGCCTTGGTGTCACCTCAGAGTCTAGGGGAGGGAACGGAAAGGTTTTTGGTCAGGTGAAAAGGGGAGAATGCATGAGTGGATGAGATGAAACAACGAGTCTGGGGGGAAGAAGTGAAGAGAATAAAAGGGGTGATAAGAGAGCCAAAGAAGGATTAAAGCTTGGAAAAATGGATGCTGCCAGAGGGAAGTGTGAGAGGATCAATTTGGAGACATTCTGCAGAGAGACACAGTGTTGTCACTGAAGGGGCTGTCTTGATTTGCTCTCCCTCCCTGTCCCCCTTCGCTCGTTTTGCACCCACCCACATCCACGTGTGCCCACTTACCCTCCGCCGCTCAGCCCTCCCCGTTTAATGCTGTAGCTGGACCTCAGGAATGTGCCGAGCCCAGCCAGTCGGCGGGTTATCAGTGGACCGGCGTGTTTCTGAGCACATGTGAAACGCAGAGGCAGCTCTCACCGCTGCATGAAAGTCGGGGCCAAGGTCACGTGAATAATCAGAAGGGAGCCGTGTAGTTTCTGTGTCCTCGAGCAGGAAAGCCTTTCTCTCTGCTGACCCAAACTAGGATGCAGTTCCAGCCGTGTGGAGAATGAGATGGGTTAATAATCATCGCCCTAATTTGCTGCCTGAAGGTTCCCCACCCTCACCAAAAATTGACACAGACTTTTTTTGTCCTTTTTTATAACAAGTAACATTTAGCACGATAGATTGGGGTCAGACTGACTCGTGCCCAAATCAGCTCTTTTTTATGCCCGCCTGTACAGCAGATTGCCTCCAATTGCAGATTGAATGTCTATAAGTGGGACTTGTTTGTTTTTAAACATCTTGTATAACTATTTATGTCACTGATTTAAAAAAAAAACTACAATAAATTCCAATTTAACTGTCTGCCTGGCTTTTTTGCTGCATCAGTCACAGATAAGCCCAATGAGGCATCCGTTTTAACGATTGAATGGATTGTTGCTCCAATTATCCAGCTTAAATTCCTTCCTCACTTCCGTCCTCCTCCTCCTCTGTCTGTCTGATCTCCCTGCAGCTTTTTAGCTTGTTTTGGTTTAATCCATGTTGTTTATTTGTGATGCTCTGGACCATACAGCGGTTCTTCATGTTGGTGTGTGGCAGACGCTGTGAGCTAATATTATCTGACTGGCTGATTCAGTTACTGGAGGACCAGCAGGCAGCAGGCAAAACAAGGGTGAACTGGATTATTCAAAACCTCATTCAAATAAGACTAGGGCGGTACGAGATTATCTCTCCTCGTTTATTCCTGCTTTTTAATTATCTGTTCTTACAACATTTGGCCCTTTGTTAGTTTTAAGTCATGCAGCTGTTTGAGAACACCCATGAGAAGGCACCTAATTGGACAGTCGTGATAATGGGAGTCTGACTCATGGCTGTCCTGGTGTGTCGATAGGATCTTGTGACGGTTAGACTCATCAAGTGGGAAGAGAACGGGGTTAGGGTTCAAGTTCTGTATTCCAGTTGTAGTTCTTTTGTTCATTTGTTTATGAGGTTGCGTCTGACTGGATTGCATCGAGTTTATTGTGTAAAATGATTGTTAGATGTCTCTAATGCATAAAAATTGTGAATCATGCAAGTAAAAATCCTTCTATAATCCTTCTTTTTACTGTTAGAAACCACAGAAATGGACCAAGAAAATCCAAACCAAAAGAAGACACAAGAAGACGACCCAGTCCGTGGGGCAGAGGCTTTACCAGCAGCCCCAGAACCAGACACAGCGCCTCCTGCCACTGATCCCTCCACCCTCCAGCATCCAGCTCCCCTCCGGCCTCGGCGGCCACAGAGGAGCTCCAGAGTTGAAGGATCTGTAGATATCGCAGAACCTAAATGTGAAACCAAAGTGGAACCTGCTTCACTAACTAACGAGAACACACCTGATGGTGCTGCAGCAAGCCACCCCAAACCCGCCCGCCCTGCTGTGCTCAAACCTCCAGGAGAGCGCGTGGGGCCGAGTGCTAAGGCTACCCCTAAAGCTCTGGGTCACCACCCGCACCCTGTGAGGGCTGCCTCGGTGCCCCAGCCCCCTCCCAGCAGGCCTGTTCCCTCTCACCTGAACCCACATGCTCACAGAGCCCTTTCTGTGGCGGGTACCGCTGACACCGGGCCTCAGACTGTGGAGGACTTCAGGTGGGTTTCTTGATCTCTTTCATCCCAACAGTCATTCCTCTTGTTTCTAGACAGCTGGGATGGAGTGTCCTTGGCACACACAGAGCAGTTATAATAGTGATAATGCACAACTTTATCAAGAATTATCTTCATCATTTCACTCATGACTCAATTCTGTTTACAAGATGAATGATATATTTACATTTTGAAGTGGATTTATTATGCAAAACTCACCTTTTGCATCCTTTTGTGCTGTCATGGGACTCTGTTGCCTCTATAAACATTCCAAACTTGAATTTAAAACCGTCCATCCATTTTCTGTCAGTGCTCGCTTTTAGGAATTATGAGTCTAAAACAAGCAATTTCAAAAAGTCCCCAATTGTGATGTCACAAATGGGGGGAAAGTAGAATAGAAAGATCTCACGTACAAGAGAGAGATGCTGCTGGAGGAGAAGTGGCTCTACTCCGAGCCCCTCCCAGATATTAGAGCTTCTCAGCTTATAGCAGCCTGAGCGAGCGAGGGGTGGGCGTGGCCAGCTCCAGCTGTTTTTATTAAAGTGACAGAGCTCTGAAACGAGTCATTCTGGAAGGAAGAACTTCGTAAACATGTTTTGTATCGACCATAAAACTATTCTAACTTCAAAAAATCAACGTAAACTAAACTATAGTAGATCAGAATTTTGGGTGTTTATGTAACAATTGTGTATTTTTTTCCTTTGGCAAATGAGTTGTAATGTTATAAAATTTTAAAAAGAGTTAAAAAAATGTTCATCCTAAGACTGATTTCTAACTGTTTCTCTTTGCTGCGTCAACAGAAAACGTGACAGCATTATTTACTTTTCAGCTACAGCCGAGAGGATTAACAATACCAAGTGGTTTTAAGTTCTCTACTGGTTTTTCAAGAAAGATGTTTGCTTTTCTCACATTCAAACATCTCATTTGCAGAGATAATCGCCCTCTTAGCTGTGGAAGAAACGTCGGCTGCAGTTTTACCACTGTGCTGCTGCTTTTTAACCAATAACTTACCAAATTTGTGTTCATATAAACAAGTAAATCATCTCAAATGGGTGGAAATGTCTAAATAGGTTCACCTTTATGAATAAAACAAAAGAAGGGTGCGTTATCCAGTGAGGTTCTGCTGTCTCTGCCTGTAAGTTGTGACACAGGATTGTAGATGATGAGTGGGAGTTTATGTAACCATATCCTCCATCAGGGTGCACATCATCACCTGGAACGTGGGCTCCGCCACGCCGCCAGATGACATCACGTCTCTGCTGGGACTAAACGTGGGTGACGGCAACACAGACATGTACATAATCGGGTGAGTGGTGGTCAGATGATGTAAACATGTAGATAACATTGCTAACATGTCTTCCCTACTAAATCATTGTTTTCTACTGTCCATTTTTGCTCCATTGTGTCATTTTTCCCATCAAGGCTGCAGGAAGTGAACTCGATGATCAACAAAAGACTGAAAGACGTCCTCTTCACAGACCAGTGGAGCGACGTCTGCATGGAGAGACTAAGCCCGTTTGGTTACGTGCTGGTCAGTAATGTCTTTTCCTTCGTTTAACACTCTAAATGAAATGCTAAACACCTCAGATTTGTGCACACTACATTATCGCTGATGAGATCTCTGCTTCTCGCTGTTCAGGCTCATTTTGTTCCCTGAGCAACGACTGGGTGATGATTTATAACAGGCGTGTAATGTCAGCGTATCTGTTATCCTCTGCTGCCTCCTGAGCTGGTGGCTCAAAGTCAGTCTTTAGAGCTGTATGCATGTCAGCTAGGCTGTTATTTTCTGTTTTACTTTTTAAGAGCACACACACACACACACACGCTGCAGCTGTGTGTTGGTGTTACGCTGGCACAGTTGGCATGGTGAGCCACAGACAGTGAATAAGCTGTCAAGCTAAGAGTGCTGGACAAATGTCTCCCAGGGAGCTGTTTTATTTTTGGATCATGTTGTCAGTGTTGATGGGTGTCTGACAGTGAGACTGATGCTGTCCTCCAGCTAGCTGCTATAGATTTGGTTTAACACTAAAATCATCTTGATGCTTCCTCGTCTGTTTCCAGTGAATACAGCAGTGCATGTTGGGTAAATCAGGAGCTTCTCAGAGTCTCGAGGAGGTGGAGAGATGTTTCTGAAGTCTGTGGGAAGTTGTGTAGTCACGTCATACTGGTGGACAGACACGTAGTAACTAGACGCCCCCATCTGTTCTTTCTGCTTTTAGACTGTCTGCTCGCTGAGACTAATTTTCAGGTTGCTGCCGGCACCAGAAAGCTCAGTCCAGTCAGCCTTTTGCTGCTGCAACACAACGCTTACAGCACAGCTTTTTCCTCCTGTCTGTTCACCACACAATTACAGCTGACTGTCACTAAATACAATCTGTTTTTGCAAGTTACAATTTACAATTATTAATGGCAGCAAAGCACAAATATTTAGATTTTTGCTATTTTGATTCTGGTTTTGATGGACAATGCAGATTTCTGATTCTTACCGATCGGATTCTGATTTAAAATATTTAAAAACATATTCCTGAGTGAAAATGTTATAATTGTGCTTATAAGATGCCCCAAAAATTCAAACTAGTGTGTTTCAGATTCACCGATTCCACTTGATGAGTTTTTTTTATTTTTTGTAAAAAAAATCATAAAGGATGGTGTTTCTGGGGTCATTTGCATTAAAACTGAAATGACTAAACCTCCCGCTAACAAGACTCTTGTTTACTCACAGACACTTCCTTTCTTCAGTCGTGTTGCAGAAGAGGTCCACGCTTGCACCAGAAAATAAAGTCTTTATGGTTCAGTGGATTACATTATGCAACAAAGTCATTCAAATAGGCTGCTAGCATGCAGAAAAAGGGGTCTTGTCACGTGCGCTTCTGCTTCTGCCTGCAAGGCTTTTCAGTTCGGGTGTGATTGTGCTTCTTCAGACTGAGATCGGGGGCTGAGATGCTTAAAGGACTTGACAATGGGTGAGGGGAGGGGGTGAACGTACGTATCCGGGAACGAGTTTGACACGATATACAAATGCTTGCTCCACCTAAAAAGTGCTTATGTCAGATTCCTGGCTGTTTTTACACAACACAAAAATATCTGCTCTGTTTTTTTTATGTCAGATGAGCAGAAATGTCAGGATTTTCATATTTCAATGTAGCACAACAAGAGTCAGGATGTAGAAGGAGATTGGAATTAAAGAAAAGTTCAACCATCAAGAGCACTGCAGGCTTTGCTCTCATTTAGGGTCGACTAGAAGCTGCAGCATCCCTGATGTGCAGTGTGTCGTGTTAGGGGAGCAAGGCCACAGGGTCTGCAGGGCGAGTACAGAGCGAGGGAGAGCGTGAGAAAGAACCACGGTTATTTAAATTTGTGAAGTTCTAAAGTGAATTTTATGTTTGTTTTCGTTATGTTTGTTTTGCATGATTCTCAAATCATGCAAATTACTTGTTTATATCTCTTCTGCTGTGTTTTACCACCACCCTTATCTTTTTTCCTCTGTCCTTATTTGCCTGCTCTTCTTTCAGGTGACATCACAGAGAATGCAGGGGGTGTTACTGCTCATCTTTGCCAAATACTTCCATCTGCCTTTCCTCCGCGGAGTCCAGACTGAGACCACCCGCACCGGCCTGGGGGGTTACTGGGTAAGATGGTTACTGCATCGTGGGAAATTCACACACAGAACCCAAAAAAAAAACAACACTGAACTATATCTGTGTAACGTTTACTGAACAGATGTGGAAAAACACCACCAGGTCAGCTCATGTCATTTGTTAGTCAGATCCTGATTCATCTGGTTTTTGGGCCACGATTGAACTTTTAAACCAAAACAGTGACATTGAAATGGGAAAGAGCAATTTTTTGTATTAGTTTGATAAAAATAGGAAGCTTTTTGTGATTATGTCTGAGATCTATTATTACGTGACTTGCTGGTTCGATGCAAGTCAAACAACCTTAAAGATGTGGAATATTGCAAAAACATTTTTAAATTATTATTTCTGATCATAATCAGTCACTCTGACTTTTTCATGCAGGCTGAACATGAAAATAGTCTCCTACACCTACCTCCTGCATTAGCTTCTGATAGAAAATCGACAGTGAAACTCTAGGATGTGAAAATCCTGACAGATCTACGTCACACTGTCACTTCATGGACTCACCGATCTTGGCTTGTGATGGGGAAAGCTGTTGTTGGTTTAGTGTTCAGGAAACAGCAGAGAACGTCTCAGCTAGTAGAAACTAACCGTTAGCATTAGCAACTCCACCACACAGCAGAACTCCTTCAGGCTTGTGTTATTTGTGGAGATAAAACATCAACGTTGCAGAGCAAACAGAGTCAGTGGTAGAGTCATGTTGCTGTTAACCAATCAGAGGCAAGATGTCCAATTATCAGGAAATAAAACTCCAAATCTTGCCGTCTGAATCTCAGCTCTGATGTGGTTCACTTCTAGCTCCTGAAACAGGCGCACTGGGGCTTTTTTCCCCAGAGTACGACTTACAAGTCATTCATTCCTACTAGAGACCACTGCAAATGTATTGTAACGAGTGAACCACACCTTTAAAACCAGCTGCCTTATAATCCAGTCTTAAAAATACTGGGTTGTATTATAACATGCTCACTAAATCTTAGATATGGAGTCTTAAATAGTCCACATTCTGATACCTCCACCACTGGAAACATTTCACCATGTTTAACTGGTTTATAAACATTTTCTGTTTACCTGCAGATAAAAATTAGCATGTATCTAAATCTGTCACAATGCATTTTTCTCTTAAGAGAATAATATTCTTGTGCTCATTCCCTGACTAATACATAAACATGTTCTTAGCTAGAACTAACGTCACATTAATGACTTCCCTGATCGTTTTCAGTTTTTAAGGACCTTTTGGTCAAATTCTCGCCGTTTTGTCCACAATAATCAGAGTTTAAGCTCAAACGTTGTTTTATTGAATCAGAGCAGTTAAGAGCAGAGTGGGAGAAAATCCACTGACTCATTTTGTGCCCCCGGTGTGCACTTGACTGTTTGCATTAAATATTGATGCTGTTCGGTCTTTAATGAGGACACTTCCTGGTTTGCTGTGATAGCTGCAAATAAAAGATAATGACCTACCAATAATAATTACTGCTCCTTAACTTTATTTACCAAAGACTATCATCATTTTATACATTCATTTATTTAATTTCTCTTCAGTGAAATGTCGAACAGACACAAACACTTCTCTCGTCATATTTTGTCATTTGTCTGTGTTACAGGGTAATAAAGGTGGTATTAGTGCTCGTATGTCAGTGTTCGGTCACAGCGTCTGCTTCCTTAACTGCCACCTGCCGGCTCACATGGAGAACTCGGATCAGCGTATGGAGGACTTTGAGAGCATCCTTCAGCAGCAGCAGTTTGAGGGCCAGGCGGCCGTCGGGGTGCTTGATCACGAGTAAGACACGACACGCATGCATTGTGATATAATGTTTCCATAGTAAAAAGTGACAAATTCTCTACAAGTTTGCAGTTTTCAAACCCGCACCCCAATGCACTTTCATTATAAAGCTGCTTAACATGTCATGCATGAGGTTGTATTGAGATTTTTCTCTTATTTAATAAGATTTCAGGGACCCGAGAAACATCAGTCTTTCTCTGACTTTCTCACTTCCTGGCTGTTTACAGATGAACGCCACGTAAAATCAGATTAAATGTTATCAAATCAACAAGCATTACACGACTTTTATCGCTAAAGACAAAAATAATAATAATCAGATTTCTCATGTTGGATTTCTGCAGCCTTGTGGTTAAAAGCAAACGCTGTGCTCGTACTTTTGCTGTCACCACCAGAATCTACAGAAGCTTTTCATTCTTGCAGTTGTTTAAAATTACAAATCTTTTTTTATTCTCCAGCCTTGTGTTTTGGTTTGGAGATCTCAATTTCCGTATTGATGACCTGGACATGCAAGTTGTGAAATCAGCCATTGATAACAACAAGTTATCCGTTTTGTGGGAAAAGGATCAGGTAAAAAGAGAGATTTTATAAATATGTTTTAATATATATATATATAAAAAAACACTTCATTCATGTCTTTGTCAAAAGCTTTACACTTTACAATGTAAAACCTTATTAAATATATTCTATTTTAAAGTTTAACTGAATTAATTTGATTTCAACCATTTAAACGTTTCTCTTTGTTGCCACTAGAGGGTGACAGAGAGCCCTGCTCATTCATTTGCAAAACCGAACAAAATTCCTTCTGATTGTTATTTTTGCAGCTGAACCTGGCCAAGGACAGTGAGACGGTGTTGGAGGGATTCCAGGAGGGGCCGCTGAAATTCCCTCCCACCTACAAGTTTGATGTTGGAACAGATACGTACGACACAAGGTCGGTGATGCCGGGGGTGCTTTTATCCTTTCTAGGCCACTGGTTATAGATCACAGTACGAGTTATTACACTCTCCTCTCTGAAAGGTCTTCACTTGCCTGAAGGGGGTGTGAGGACCTCTTATGTTCAGTTGTAATATACCATATTTCCCCCCCATTGCTCGGTCTTTTTCTCCTGAAACATCAGTGGGAAGAAACGTAAACCAGCCTGGACTGACCGGATCTTATGGCGCCAGAGAGCCACTGCGCCTGCTGCTCTGAGCGTGGGGAAGCGCGGTTCGATTTCAGGGCTGACCAGCGGGATCAAAGTAACGCAGCACAGCTACCGAAGTCACATGGAATACATCGTCAGTGACCACAAACCAGTCTCCTCCATCTTCACCCTGCAGGTGGGACACACCGGCACAGAGATCCTGTTGGTTTGCAATTCCAATAAATGCTGAATAGAAAAATATATATATTTCTCTCTAAACTTCAGCTGCTGGAGAAGATCAGATCATTTAGATCAGATAATGTCTAAAAATACACCTGATGTATGAACGTTTTAGTGGGAGTTTTACTACCGATTTTTATTATTTAAGGTAATTTTGAACATCGTGCATCACCTCATCATCAGATGTAAAATCTTCTTTGCAGTTTCCCTACAGGGTGGATGTTCCACTGGTCACCATCATAGTGGAGGATGAATGGAACAGTATTGAAGATGCAAAACCAGTATTCAAACTGGCACCCAACTATTCCCGCAGCTCCTGGGATTGGATTGGATTATACAAGGTAACATAAAGAAGCTTTAGAAGTACTTATTGAAGCACACCAACATGTGGAAGATGCTTCAGCGTCATTTTTTTATGTTGCTGTTGGACCCACAGGTGGGCTTCAAGCACCACAAGGATTATGTGGGCTACGTGTGGGCAAAGCAGGAGGAGTCTGATTTTTATCGGCAGGAGCATCAGGTATCTCTGGGTGCACGTGGATCTCCTCGGAGATTATTTTTTCCGTCAGGTTTGAAAAACGTCTGAAAAACTGTTTTTCAGGTAGTCTTTACAGAGGAGGAATTACCCAAATGCTCAGGGGACTTTATCTTGGGTTACTATAGCAACAACATGAGCTCCATCGTGGGTGTAACAGAGCCATTTCAGGTAGCTTTTTCTTGATTTGAAGAGAATCACAGCTTTTACAGCCGACAGTGGCATTTTCACACTCTACATGCATTTTTCAGCTCTTCCTCTGTATTTCATTTGTCCTCAGATCCAGCTTCCCACTTCCGAACATGACATCAGCTCTTCAGACAGCTCTGACTTCAGCTCAGAAGATGACAGCACTGTTGTCATGAAGATGAGGTCTCACAGTTCCAGTCCTCAAAAGGGCAAACACGGCAGCCATCGGAGCGGCAGCCGCAGTCACTCAGGGAGCCGCTCTGGCAGCCCGACCCAGGCCCAAACAAAGGAGCCCGTTACTGCTGACGGCGCCACGGCAGAGAGCAAGTCTGCAGGAAGTCCAGCAGAGGGCAGCAGCAGTCAGCAGTCCGGACCTGGGGAGGAATCGAGGAAGTGATGCAACATAGAAGCTCTGTTGTTGTTACAGGTTACATAGCCAACTGTTGTGTCTTTATTCCATACATCCACTACACTGTATGATTAAAAACATACAGTTAGTGATGCCATATGTTTCAGGAACAATCATCTGGTTTGTCCAGATGGTTTAATTGGCCTTGAGTTGTTGTTTTTTTGAAGATGTGCACTTTGCATGTGTATTTTTCATTTGTATACCTTTCACTCTGTCCCGTTTTTCCTCTACTTTTGTCCGTTCTCAGGTGTGGACAGAACAGGGAGCTGACGGCGTGCATTAGAAATCACTCCTCATGATTATGTAAGGAGTGCTTACCACCTTCACCATTCAGGAAGTGGTTTAAAGCTGTGCACTGATTAACTAAACTGGTTAGGAGAGTCCAAATAAGCAACATGGAGTGTGACATAATCTACAATTGCTCACATATCATTCTCTGAGTTAGAATTTAAATCTATCAGAGAATTTGGAAACATTTTAAATAAAAAGCCTCAATTAGTTTATTTCCAGCTTTGCCAGAAATCACAAGTTTCTGTAAATGGAGAAAGCCGAACGATTTGATGGTACAGTTGTGGTGATTTCAGAGCACATACATGCAGAAAGGATTTTAAAGGAGTAGCATCCTTCCTGGACCCAGAAAGACGAGCAGAACCATAAGTTGAGATGATGATTGGGAAAGTTCAGATTAGCACTGCAACAGTGAGCTTAAGGCCTTTAAATAGACCACCAGGATGAGATGGGTGTCAGAGGTGATGTCAGCTGTTTACAGCACAGCTGTCCTGCCAGAACCAAGTGCCGGCCACTTCCTGCAGGCTGAGCCAACTGCAGCAGTACCTGACCCGGTACACCATGACCTGCTTTTACACATCCACTCTACAGTTTGTTTAAGATCATACGTGTGATACTTTCTTTTAAACCAATCCACAATGCAAAGACGCATTGTTTGATTGCATTTTATTTAATATGCATGAAAGTTACAGATTTTTGAATCACGTTTTCATGTTTTGACCCTCAAAAAACACAAATTTATTCTGGGAATTATACAAAAATCACTACAGGGATTTCTATACTTTTACACGATATAAAAGCTAAAATGCTTTGCTGTTGCTTAATAACACGATGCTAAAACGTTCAGCTGAATTGGCCTCAGTCAGTGCTTTATTTATTCAGAACTGATGAACTCTTCTCTTTTCAGGTCACCATGTTTTTGTTTTTATTCACATCTGTCCCTAATGATCCTAACAAAAGTCTCCGTATCGTTGCATAATAATTACTGTGTGACCGTTGTCCTGTCCTGTTAGGACAAGGTTGTGGGTGTAATGTAAGTGTGTTTAATTACCTGTACGTGTGTGTGTGCGTGTGCGTGTGTGTGTGTGTGAATGTTTGCATGCATGTGTGTTGTGGATGCTGGAGGTGTGTGACTGTATGAAAAACTGCTAATGAAAGGTAACGGGGTTGTGTTTGCATGGTTTACTGCTGGACATACTGTACATTCCGGTACTGTGGTTTTCGTGCCGTGAAGTGCTGTTTTTGACTCCTCTTTGTCATATTTGTGACTGTGAAATTTGTTATAAAACACAATAAGGACAGTATGAAATTTAAACTTCGGTGTAAATGTTAGTACTAGAGGTAAAGGGTAGTCATACTTGGATCAGTTCAAATAGTTGAAATATTATAGCGCATCCAGAAATTTGCTTTGATTTAAGAAAAAATAAATCTTAAATTTGTTTGAAAAAAACTTTAGATAATTTAAATATGTATGTTCAGTACTGCATTCATGACCAGTGACTATTGTTAAACGTCTACTGTTTTGTAATTTTGTGGCTACAATGTAGGAAAATGTATGTAAAGAAAAAAAACGAGATTTGTTAAAAATCATATATATATAAATATATAAATAGAAGACAATCTGTACCACAAAGATTATTTTCCTTAAATTATGTATTTATTTTCTTATTTAACTTTTAAATGAGCCTGAATTCTGCTGGGCAGTGACGAGCTTTATTTCAGTGCAAATATCAAGATTATATTAGAGATACTCATTATTTTCTTTGTCTTAGAGGAATTGTATTGAGATTCTATTTCCATCACTCAAATCCTGCTTTCGCTGTCACAAGTGTAGCTTTAGTCTACATGTGTTTGTATAAATGTGATTGAAATATGAAAACAAAAGGAATTCACAAACCTGAGAGTTTGATTGATGGTTTATCAAGATGTTTAATCTCTGTGGCATTGTTGAATCGGAGCATTAAGAACGTTGTTCTGGGGTTTCCTACTTTGTTCTCCAACCCCAAAACCAGTCCAATATTGTCCAAAGAATAAAATGTCTACTTTTAAGTTGTGTTCTCTGGTCATTTATTCCATTTGTGTATAGTTTTATGATGAGAAAATGAGGTAACACTTTACAATAAGAGTCCCTTTATTAACGTTACTTAGTGCATTATTAAGCATTAATAAACTATTAAAGTATTAACAACTGCTTAATATTAATGTTAATATTAAGTATGCATTACTAAGCAGACAACCCCCATGGCCCTTTGTCCTAACATTAAGGACACCTAATAGTTGATATCTGGAATGTTAATAAAGGGACCCTTTGTTTATTAATGCTTAATAATGCACTAAGTAACATTAAAGGGATCTTTTGTTTATTAAGGCTTAATAATGCACTAAGTAACGTTAAAGGGATCTTTTGTTTATTAATGCTTAATAATGCACTAAGTAACATTAAAGGGATCTTTTGTTTATTAATGCTTAATAATGCACTAAGTAATGTTAATAAAGGGACCCTTATTGTAAAGTGTAACCGAATATCAATATAATTTGCATAAAATGCTTTTCACATAACAAACAAAGGCGATGTCATATTAAGATATCCGCTGAGTCATTCCCAGTTGTCTGTCTACCCAATGTGATGTTTAGTTTGTTTGCTAAAGCTTTTTTATAAAAAGAGCATGTCAGATCAGTCCTTACAAAGGTTAGTGATGCATTTACAGCACCTTACCCACAATGCTTCAGTTATGTAACCAAACTGCACATCTGTGGCTGATTGCCAACGCTAAACGAGACCATCATTTATTGATAAGTTCAGCTGTGTGGATGAGAGCAGCAAACAACAGCACATCCTGCGGAGAGCAACATTAGGTGCATCTTGCATCATGTTTCCTCCCTTTGAAACAAAAGTGTCTATTCTGCAAATTCATGCTGACTGGACTACAATGACGCAACACTGCTCAGGGATTAAGCTGCTTGGTCGAGTGGCACGAAGCCTATTGAGAGGGAGTAATAAAGGAAAGCAGAAAAGATGCTGTCCCAAACTATAACAGGGAAAGTCGTGAATTTATGAACAAGTTTTCGACGTTTGGAGATGCCTTTATGTACTAGAAGGGTCTGAGACTAAATATGAAAAGTGCAAATATTTGCAAATGACATTGGTACAAACTAGTCTCACATTATTCACATTGAAGTTGTTTAAATTCAAATGAGTGGCTTTGATAATAAACTTGGTAATTATATCATTTTTCTATTAAAACCATACATATATGGGTTTAGTATTTCTATTGTTCCTAAACAGAAAGTAATCAAGTTTTAAATCCAGAGTTTCTTCCAAACAAACATTTATCTTACTTAAAAGTAAAGCTTACAGTTATAAAAACATGAATTTAATAAATCTCCAGGCTAAAATGGTACAATATCGTCACTTTTGATCATATTACACAAACGAACCCAATGTACAATAGGAGCATGGCAGCTTTTAAAGTGCATTATAACCAAATTATATTGTTAACATAATGTTCTCTGCATCTGTTCTTTCCAGAGGCCGGTTTTCCTTTTGCAGTGGATAAATAGATCTTTATCCATCATGCAGTAAAGTGAGATCTGGACAGGTTAATCGGACTGTGTCACCACACACTCACATGTTCTGTTGATCTGAAATAAACACAACTTATCAGGGTAGTTTACGTGAGCTCTGGCCTATGACAAACTCTTAGCGATTTCAATAAAACTCTTGGTTTTTCCGTTTCTTCTCTCATACTAATTTTAAGGTCAGAAATAGTTTTAGATCTTGGGTACGAATGAAAATGTTACAATCCTGCTGGAATTATCCAATGTAAAAACACTAACAGTGAAAAGCAACATGGTGAGGAAGTCACCCGTAAAGCAAAATCATGACTCAGAGCAGAGCTAACACCTGCACACATGATACAAGAATGGAAAGTTGATTCATCATAGTTAGAAGTCAAATTTTCATAGATACAATTAACATATCAGCGTCCCACGTGTGCTAGCCATCCTGTGCACAATTGACATTTCAAGAAATCTGAAGTGTTTTTCTTTGCTCTTGCAATGCTGATGATTTTAAAAATCCAAACCAGATTCTTTTTCATTTAAAAAATCAGGTAACTACATTGCTGTTGCTGTGTGTAAATTTCATTTTAGATTTCTAGTTTTGAAAACGATTCCAAATACTCCTGAAATAGAGTAAAAATGTCATTAGTAATTGAAATGTTCAATATTTACATGATGACTAGCTGACAAGCTGTTACAAAAAGGAAATTAAACAAAGAATAGTAACAATTTAATAACAAAACTCATTTTAATTCATATTTAAAACATGAGAAAATGATGCCATTTAAACATAAAAACAGATAATTGAAATTTAAGTTTTTTGTGGTAAGAACTTATTTCATAAATACATATTTTTCACTCTAGATAAGAAGAATTTGGATATCTGGAACTCAGCTCAATAGACATGGATAAGTGATATTATTATTTGTCCTTGGAAGAATCATAGTCACGATATCTGACATGTTGATAGTGAATAGGAATATTGTGTTTTAGATAGGCCTATCTGGATTTTCTTTTCTGCGCTATTGTTGAATTTAAAAATGAAACAATCACTTTTAGAAGTAAAAAGAAATCTTGAAGTTTTCCAAAACATAAAATGTCATTGTTTTCTTTTTACTAGTGGAAAAGTTAAATAGTGGTGGTGTTCTATTATATTCTCCAGCTGTCTTCTTCTTTTTATCTTTTTTTCCTATGAAATCATAAATCTGATGATGACGCAGAAAATAATATGTTAGGGTTAAAGGTTCAACCCAAAGACTGTATATATAAGAGGTTCAACCCTTATTTCTCTGCAATGTTGTAAAAGCACGTGATCCGGATCATATCTTGGATTTGGTTAAAAAAAAGCATTCTTGGTAGCTGTCCCATGATAGGCTCATTAATAAACTCCGCCCCTTGTTACGTGGTGACGTCTGACTTCTCAGGATAAATAGTGGAGCACTGCGCCATGAGGCTTAGGTTTGAGGATCAATACGCCGACCGACCAAGGCTGTCCTTCCACATCGCAGTTAACATCACATTGAAGCCTACTTGACACCAACGAAACACGTTTTTCAGAACATCAGCCGTAACCATGATGAACGGAGAGATGAACGGTTTTCATAATTCCCGTATCGAGGAGGACTGCTTTTTATTCACCTCAGAGTCTGTCGGAGAAGGACACCCCGGTAAGACACGGCACGCCGGCCTTTTGTCGTCTCTCACAATTAGTAGCTTTGGTGAACGTGACTTTGATTAATTTAGTTAGTCCGTCGCATTTTAAATGTCAAGGAACATGTTATGTGTATCAGTAAAAAAAATAGTAGTTTAAACCATCATAGCTGGCCGCTACGGCCTCCTCTAGCACCCAAGTGGGCCGGTCTCAGCACGCGCTAGTAGCTAACCTCATTCCAAGTCTCGTGGGCTATCCCTAAGGGCCACAGGACATGACTGCTAACGTTGTTCACTGGCTATAACAATCCAACACTGGTTACGTTGTTTTATTTACGCAGATATAGTTTGTTCGGTGTTCTTATGTAGGATACATCGTGGTTGCCTTCCGGTCTCCAGTCTAGTTGCGCGCGCTCCACTCCACCACATGTTCTACTGCTGAAATGGCGATTGTAACATGACTCCGCTATCTCGCTCTCTGAACATTAACTGGACCTGTTTTGTCTCATTCATCAGCGGCTTGTTTCATCCTGGTTATTTTGTTTTACTGCTGTTTGTCATTAATTTAATATTTTGTTTTCAGACAAAATCTGTGATCAGATCAGTGATGCAATCCTAGATGCTCATCTCAAGCAGGATCCTGATGCCAAAATCGCATGTGGTACGAAATTATTTTGTCATATGCTGATGTTAACACGTGATTAAGAGGTTTCTCCTCCCTGTGTTTATATGCTTGTTTTTATCTGCAGAGACTGTTGCCAAGACAGGGATGATCCTGTTGGCAGGTGAGGTAACATCACATGCTGTGGTTGACTATCAGAGAGTTGTGCGTGACACCATCCGCCAAATCGGATATGATGACTCATCCAAAGGTACGGCACGTTTCTTTCGTGTTATGTACTTGAGATTTTATGTTGTGTTGTAGATTTTGATGTGTAGCCGTCTTCTACACAGGATTTGACTATAAGACCTGCAACGTTCTTGTGGCTTTGGAGCAGCAGTCTCCTGACATCGCACAGGGTGTTCACATTGATCGCAATGAGGAGGACATTGGCGCTGGGGACCAGGTTTGTGATATAAATCATGTTTTTGTGAAAATCACAACATACTGAGTATTAAGTTCTGTCTCAAACTCTGCTTTGTAGGGTTTGATGTTTGGATATGCAACCGACGAGACTGAAGAATGCATGCCGCTCACAATTATCCTTGCCCACAAACTGAATGCCAAGATGGCTGACCTGAGGCGCAATGGCACCCTTCCATGGCTTCGGCCAGACTCAAAGACACAGGTAGATTAGTAGTCCTAGTTATTACTCTGTATGAGTTCTATTTATTCATTCGTGCATTTTAGAACTTTTCATCTAATGCTTTTGCAGTAGAGGATGTTAAACATGAGTTTGAGGAATTTCTATGTGTGATTACTTTTGGTTTGTATTCTCATTTGTTTTTCACTTTTGTTGCAGGTGACTGTTCAGTATCGCCAGGACCGTGGTGCCATGCTCCCCGTGCGAGTGCACACGATTGTCATTTCTGTTCAACATGATGAGGAAATCTGCCTGGAAGAGATGAGGGACGCCCTGAAGGAGAAGGTCATCAAAGCTGTTGTCCCCTCTGTGTATTTGGACGATGACACCATTTACCATTTGCAGCCCAGTGGGCGGTTTGTAATTGGAGGTCCACAGGTAAATGTCGTGGTGTGACCTTTCTGAACTTTTTGTAATTACCTTCAAAGTAGCGTCTAAGTAACTCCTACTCCTCTGTTACAGGGAGACGCTGGCCTCACTGGACGTAAAATCATTGTCGACACCTATGGAGGTTGGGGAGCCCATGGTGGAGGAGCCTTCTCTGGTAAAGATTACACCAAAGTGGATCGCTCTGCTGCGTATGCTGCACGCTGGGTGGCCAAATCTCTGGTGAAGGCTGGGCTCTGCAGAAGAGTGTTAGTTCAGGTAAGTAGTTGTATCAGAATCCACCTGCTTATATAGTGAGGGGTTCCCAAAGGTTCCTGCCTGAAGTTTTCTGTTGTTATGCTTGATATAAACAATCTGTGTGCTGTATTAGGTGTCCTATGCCATTGGAGTCGCCCATCCACTCTCCATTTCTATCTTCCACTACGGGACCTCCAAAAAGAGCGAGAGGGAACTGCTTGATGTTGTGAGGAAGAACTTTGACCTCCGTCCCGGCGTTATTGTCAGGTAATGCTAATCTTTGATGCAAAATGAAATCGTGGGTTAGAAGAGCCTTTGAGTTCCCAGTGCCCTACTTTTATTCTTCTAGATTAGTCTATCTAAAGTCTATTCTATTATAAATATAACAGACACTTAATTTTCTGTTATCAGAAGCTGAGTAAGTGTTCCAAGTTATTTTTTTCTCCATTGGAAATTGAAAGTGAGAATGTTGTTTATCCTGTAAAGAGAAGCTATACAGCTCAGGGAGATGAGTGTTGAGGATGAGGGTTCTTCTGCAAACAACAGTGTCCAGTTGGTGGGCGCGGTAAGTGTTGAAGCTTCACGGTTACATTTATCCAGCCAGGTTCCTTCACACCCCCCGTGGCCATTATGAGCATGAATGTGTGTATGTTAAGCCAACAGGTGTAATTGCTGCTAAAGATGTTGATTATGTATTCCAGGGATCTGGATCTGAAGAAACCCATTTATCAGAAGACTGCAGCCTATGGCCACTTTGGCCGAGACTCCTTCCCATGGGAGCTGCCCAAAAAGCTCAAATACTAAACCTGTTAAGCTTTTCCCCCTAGGCTTGTTGGTGTATACTACAGAGAAGCCTCCAAGGTTCCAGGGGTGAAATGCACTTCTCTCCCTTCCCTCTCTCCTCCTCTCTCACAATATGACACATGACTCCATTCTTACTCCACTTCCATCTTTGTCTTGTTGACTGTTTTTTGCTGGTTGGGCAATCATGCTGGTTGGTAGGAGGCATGCCTCAGAGACTTGGCTCATTTTTCTTTTAATTGGATGAGTTCCACGAACTCATGCCTGGTGGTATTTTGTTTTACAGTCTGCTTTTTATTTTTTTGGTCATAGTGTAGCTGCATTCAGTCGTTCTCCTTTGGCATTCCACTCTTGTCGGTAGTATAAGTTGTCAACTTGATGTCGCAATGGTAGCATATTTGGCAATATGCGATGCCCTTCTCACTTCTCTGGTGCTATTGAATATAAAAAGCCAACATAACATCTAAATTATTGGTAGCGTCTATTTAAATGTGTAATTTCATAGTTGGAGTCCAGTTTCCTGCCACTAAACCCTTCAGTTTAGTTTATTTTCAAACATTCCTCTTATTTCTGTCTGATGCAAGTGTTCCTTGTCCCAATCGTCTCCTTTGTTGGCTTTATTCCCTCGTCTTCGTGGAGGATGGTAGAAAGGCACAAATAAAAATCACGGGTTGTTGCTGTCTTTACTAAAAATGCTATGCATTTCAGGCTAAGGAGCAAGCCAATCCTAATAATACAAGCTCAACTGAGCATAAGGCCTCACATGCCTCTACAGTCCTTTGCTGTTTTCTGACGTAATACAGAAAAGTCAGAAGCTGCTATGTCACTGCTCTGGTCTGCAGAGGTATTTGATATACTTGATATTGATGGGAAATTTTGCTTGTTTATGCATTAAAATGCTGTTTTTAAACTAGCCGTTTTTAAAGTTTCCCTTGGTTTTTTTTTATGGTTTTGAAGTGACTAAAGATTCTTGTTCTCCTGAAGTATCGATGGCAGGTGTAGCTACAGAGAAACCTGTTTTCCATCTTTATCAAAGGAGCATGCTCTTCGCCACGGAGTCTTATTGGCTAGGAATCAAATCGCAACATTATTTATTTGTTCTCTGAAACTCGGCGTGGATACAGAGAAGCCCACGTTTCAGAAGGCAGCTTTACAGACTTGATTTTTGACTCTTGAATTCCTTTTACTTGATCATTTTAGTGTTTGGCTTGAGGCCCCAGAGTGTTGTACAGAAAAGCTTTGGTGTGCCTCAGGACCATGTCACTGGTAACTGTAAAAGCCTTTTTTATTTTGTTTACTTTTGGGTTCCAGATTTTTTTAAAGGTAACTTAAAATCCGATTAAAAATGCCTGGTGCAATTCTATAGCTCTTACCTATCTTTAATGTGATGGCAACATTTGGTTGGTGTAGTACAGAGAAACCAGCCTTGTTTACAGGGCCGTCTCATTAGTTTGATGGTTTAAAGTTTTGGTTTTGTCCCCCTTTACCACTCAGAGGTCATCCCATGGGATACAGTAAGTGTAAGAGTGCCTTTTTCTTTTTCCTCCAGTCCCATTTCCTTTCCCCTCTCTCCTCGCCAACATGCATCTGACTTCCAGAGAAATCAGTAGCTCATACTGTAATGTGCTTAATGTCTAGACTGCATAGTTTGCTGATGCCCTGTAATAAAAAAGCTACTCACTTCAAATGTTTGGTCTCAGTTTATTTTTCATTTCAAGCATCAATACTGCTGAGTTGAAATCTGATTGCTTGTCCAAATTCAGATTACACCATCAGTATTCTACAGGTATTTTTATAGTAATATTAGACATTAAATATTAGGAATCTGTGATTACCTCACAGGGTCTGTTTATCACGTGAATAAGGGTGTGGTTTACAGGCATTGAGGTGTGTGCACACCTTTATTGACTTATGAAATGAATGCAGAGTTTCAGGAAGTTGCATCAAAAAAAGTCCAGGTGTTATTTTAACAAATACTTTTTGCTAAGTTTCATTAACAGGTTGGGTGAGGCTGAACTTTTTTGCCTTATGTTTTTATAACTCATCTAATAATGCAGGGTTTATATTTTGACCTGAGAAATAAACTTTTATGGTTTCAAGTTCTTCAAGGGTATATCCATTTGTATAAATCACATTTGATTTAATTCTTGTAAACTCCATGTCAGGTTAAGGAGACATGTCAGGTTGGTTATCTTCAACAAAATTATCTTTAAACTTCTTTATATTTTAATACATCTATATAATCAACATGCTAGATAATCCACTTGCTACACAACAAATCTATAATAACATTCTACAGGCCTTATGAAAACCATCATAGGTTTTTAACCCTCCAATCAATGTTCAGATTTAACTTTGGTTACATGAATCATTCATAAAATGTATCAGAAAAAGTAAGTTGCATTCTAATTTACGATCAAAGGATCAGCTCTTAAATCTGGAGATTTTTTTTGATTGATTGAAACGTTTATTTGAACACAAGACATCATTTAAAAAAATAATAATAAACACATTAAAAAAAGAAAAGATATATACAAATAAAAGAAAATATCTTGGCCCAAAGGGAGTGGGAAGAAGCCAATGCTTATTCAATCCCACCCCCTTGCCACTGAAAACTAAACTACATCAAAATAAACCATGTGCATATTTAATGTACACCTCAGGATCATTATATACATAGAATAATTACAATATATATATATATATATAATATATATTACTACTACTAAGAACATATATGAATCATTTCTGTAATATACCAACAACAATAACACTAACAATAATAATAATAATAGCAACAGAAGTGATAATACAAGACTACTACAGTCAATATTAAAGATCACAAAAAGATTAGGGAATCTCAATGGCCCCCATTTTCATATACATTAAATATCATTTTTTTATAAGATGATTTAAATATATTTATATTTGGACATTGCTTGTTTTTGTCATCCAGCTCATTCCACAGTTTCACTCCACATACAGACACACAAAAACTTCTCCTTGTTGTTTTTACCCTTTGCATTTTGAATTTTTTGTTCCCTCGTAACTTATATCCCTCATCCCTCTGGTTGAAAAGGTTTTGAATGTTGGATGGCAATAAGTGCTTGCTAGCTTTAAACATGATCTGTGCTGTGTGATAATTAACCAGGTCTTGTAGTTTAAGTAATTTTGACTGTAAAAATAGAGAATTTGTATGTTCTCGATACCCAACTTTGTGAATGACTCGTATCACCCTTTTTTGCAGTACTGATAGTGGGTATAGTGAATTTTTATAATTATTTCCCCAGATCTCTATACAGTAAGTGAAATATGGCAGAACTAATGAGCAATACAGAATGTGGAGTGAATTATAATCTAATAGCTGCTTCATTTTATTTATGATTGCAATGTTTTTTGCTGCTTTGGTTTGTATGTGTCTGATGTGGGGCTTCCAACTTAGTCTCTTATCTAGTATCAAACCCAAAAATTTGATTTCTTTAACATTTTCAATAATTACATCATCAATTTTTATACATATATCCTCTTTGTTTTCATAATTACCAAATATCATTACCTTAGTTTTTTCTATATTCAGTGATAATTTGTTATTATTCATCCATTTTTTCAGTTTACTCAATTCATTATTCATAATATTAATTATTTCCTTGAATTCATTTCCTGAATAAAACAAATTAGTATCATCTGCAAATAATATCAGTTTTAAAATTTTGGAGACTTGAAATATGTCATTTATATATATGTTAAATAAAGCAGGACCCAATACTGACCCCTGTGGGACACCACAAGCAATCTCCATACACTCAGATGTGGCATCATCCATTTTAACATACTGTTGTCTCTTGGATAAATAACTGGTAATCCAGTCCAGTGCCACTCCCCTAATTCCATACCGTTGCAGTTTGTTTATAAGAACTGAGTGATTTATTGTGTCAAATGCTTTCTTAAAATCTATGAATACTCCAATAGCATGTTTTCCGTTATCTAATGTTTTAATTATTTCCTCTGTTGCTTCCATTATTGCAAGTGTAGTTGTTCTCTTTTCTCGGAATCCGTACTGACTGTGGTTTAGTATTTCATATTTGTTCATAAAGTTTTCTAACCTGCTGTTGAAAATTGTGGCAGAAGTGACACTGGCCTGTAGTTGTTAAATAGATGTTTATTCCCTTGCTTAAAAATTGGTATTACTTTGGCTACTTTCATTTTCTGAGGAAATAAACCAGTTTGAAAGGATAAATTATATATGTAAGTTAGTGGTTTCAGAATACCATCAATAATTTTTTTAACCGACACCATATCAATACTGTCACAGTCAGTGGAGACTTTGTTGTTGCACTTATCAACAACTGATTTAACCTCCAGCTCATCCACTGCTGAAAGGAAGATTGAGATATTTAACTTGTTCCTTTTACTTTTTGTTTTATAAAATAAAATCATCAAATAACGTCCATTCTAGGGGTGTTAAAAACTATTAAAGGTAAATCAGCAGAGAATTATGCTGTTGTGTCCTTGGGCAAGACACTTAACCCTCCCTCCCTGCCTGTGCTGGTGGTGGTCAGAGGGACCGGTGGCGCCTGCTCATGACAGCCTTACCTCCGTCAGTGTGTCCCAGGGCATAAGAGTTAGCTATAGAGCACTGGGTTATGAAACAACAGCTTTTGTGAATCATTTTTAAACCCATGACTGGATTTGTTCTTGTTTTTTTGTAATATGTGACATATTAACACGGTAATGTCAGCAGCAGATTTGGGACACTGGTTCTTGATTCTTAATGATAAAAGAAAGATTAAGCGAAAAAGGATTTTTTCAAACAAGTGCATAAATTTTTCTCCAGCAGTTATTGTGAACATTAGCTCAGCGAGAGCTGCATTCTCAAGTCTGCTTTATCTGGTGAATGTGGAATCCACATGCTCTAAAGTGAACTTTGTATTCGAAAGCAGAGATTAGCCACAAAAGAGCAGAAATGCTTACTCACTGGATTTTCAACAGATTTTCAGCAAGAACATCTTGGTACTTTAACACGTACTCAATGACCTGCACACGTAGACGAAACCTGGAGACCCTGCTCTGGGAGCGTTAAAACGGAGCGTACCATTATAACATCATCGTATCATCCACATACAGTAGATCCCATTCACAATATGTCATATACCTAATCAGTGAAACATGTCCTCATCGTAACGTTGTGACTAAAAATGTAAGTGAATAGAATCAAAAGCAGAGAAACAGAAAACCTGCGGTGGAATTTCCTAGATAAACCAATCTTACAGATAAAACAGAACTCGTTTGAAGTCACATCTCTTAAAGTTTTTCTGATATGCTCAAGGACAGCAAATAAAGATTTGTTCAATCAATAGTTCTGAAACAAAGAAAATCACCCTTTTGACCCGACAAAATGACTAGAAATGCCACGAGGCCAGGTCCACGTCTGAATGTTGGTGATTATTTCCTGAAGGTTATGGAGCATCTTTGATGAACTGCGTTTGACACACTGGAGGAATTTACAATCAAACCTATAAAAAAGCCAGCTGCAGCATTTTAATGTACTTTAATGTAAACTTTTGAACATTTTAAATGGTAACAGACACAAAATACTACATAGTACAATAAAAGAGTGCTGCATTGACTATAATTCACCCACATTCAATGCTGATTTCATGTTTGCCTACTTTACAGACTTATTGATGACGTCTAGGAAATGATGTGTCACAATACATAGGGAAGACAGCAGTGATAAAAGTTATGGTTGGCAGTTATACAATCACAGGGTTAAAGGTTTGTGCAACACAACCAGGCACCGTAACATATTAACACAGGATATAACACCCTCAATGCATTTTACATATAACAGGTTGTATTTATGTTTATTTTCAGACAGAACATGAATCAAACGGAGCATTTAGGAGACGTAAAGCCTGTTAGATTCCTCCTTTTTTTAATTAAAAAAGGAGGCGTTTAACTTTGATGACAAGGATTCTAGTGATTCACACCTGAGAACAAGTTTGAAAATGCTCCAAGACAAGTTTGGGCCGTCGAAATTAATCAACCCTAACGGCAGAAGTGAAAATCGTTGTTGCCTACAGATACAGTTCAGGGCAACGGTTTGAGCACCCTTGAAATGAAATATTTTAATAAAATGCCTTTAAATAAAATTGTTTCCTGAAGGAGGAAACACTAACATTAGATATATTTCCTCCCATTTATCCATAAAATTTAACTAAATGAGCAATGATTCTGAAAGTGCCAGCGCCAGGCATGTCACCTCCACTTTACTAAGTCCAACAGGGACCGGACCGGCACTCTGGAGTTGCAAGTGCGGTTTTCTGGCCACAGAGGGCGGTGGGGGTCTGAGTGACATTTCATTAATCTTGTAAAGGGTCATTTTAGCACATCTTGCTCAAGAAAATGATTTAAAACTATGAACAAGTTGCATAGTATGGCTTTAACAGCTTGCTTCATTAAAACTGCAAAACTCTCATGCAATCAACAGGAATCACAGCCTAACACCCAGAAACCTCTCCCTTATGAATGACTACGTGTGCACCTCTCCACCCTGAAATCAGTTCCTACTCACCTCTACAGTTACAGTACACCCGGCTATAAGTAGTGCTCTGGTGACACCATCAAAGGCCTCGGAGCAGCTACAGCAGGTGTGCATTTTCACTACCACCCTGGCCCCATCTATATTTAGCTGAATGTTTGTAGGCTGCACTTCCAAAGCCATGAATGGGCAAGATCACTCACCACTACGACAGCTCCACTGATAAAAGCTGCTGGTTGAAACCTTCTGGTCTGTTTATCAAGAGCCAAGCATGCACTGATAACAGTTGAGCTTTTTACAGCTGTTTATGCTGTTAATAATAATATGTATGAGATCCTTTCACTCAAATGAAACATTTTTCCCCCCAGAGAGCTCTGATCCATCCTCAGCTCTCAGGTGAGACAAAACCATGAACACGATCAGCACAAAGATCCCACGCTACCTCAGTATTCTCACACCCGAGGCTGTAGTCACAATGAGAAGGGCAGAGGGGCAGCTATTGAGCTGAGGTCAGTGGGATTTATTGCAAGGATTAGGTGACAGCTGATGCAACATGTGCAGGAGCTTGCTCCAACGCCACTTTTACTGTTTTTTTTGCAGGAAACTTAAAGAAATCTTTGAAATTTAAAAATGTTTGTATTAAAATGAAGGACTCAAATGTACTCCAAATGGTCCATGTGAAGCTTTATGTTTGTGGCGTATTTATCCGTTACGAAGGACACATAATTTGATCTGACTTGAATGTTGATTACAAAGGAGCAGCTGATTACGTGTGCACTTTAGTAACCTGCTTTTGTTCGGTTCAGAGTTATGCAACCGTGTTTTCATTGGTTTTGTCGTTCTTAATTCATTCTTTGCAAATCGCTAATCTAAATTCAGTTTGTGACTCACTCTAAATACCAAACGCTTGGCTCACACGTTTTGTTTTTTGGCTGCAAACTAAAGTTAAAGAGAGTCTTACACAAAAATGATTCTATTGCAAACTCCTTTTATGACACTAGATCATCATCATTTTCTGTGAACATGTTTTTTTTTGCAACTAAAAGAAGAAAGAGGAAAGAACTCCAACAACAGGAGAAAAGTGTGCAAATGCACAGGAAGCAGTAAATAAGACCTATAAACACAAAAAAGGGGATGAGGAAAGTGCAGATTGTAGATCTGCAGAATTATAACCCCCTATGTGTTTTGGTGAATGTTAATACTATCGTTAGTGAAACAAATATACAGGTTGTCCCAAGAAGAACAGATTGTACAAGATGGTTGTGTAAGTTGACTTTTCCTTCCTGGAACAGTACAGTACTGTACAGTTGACTCAAAACGATCGTCAATAAATTCCTTTTGTCACCCTTCCAGACAGGTGCTAACCTGCAGGTAATAAGTTACAGCTTTCGCTCTTTGAAGACTTGTGTGGGCTGCTGTCTGGAACATTCTCAGCCAATTAAGAAGCTGTGAAACTGGAAAGATGTCCTGAATGCGTCTTTGCTCTCGTAACGTCAGTCACGTGCTGAACGAGGGATGAAAAATGAGCAGGAGAAGGGCGTAGAGGGGGGAGTGTGTCTCCTGCACCAATAGCTTTGCAGAGCTCATGTCTCCATGGCAGAGCTTTACACAACACAGCGCAGACTTGGCTAACCACGTGGATGGAGGATGAAGCTTACATACTTTCAAGCATTAATGAAAACAATGAGTCTCCTGCAATGATCTGAATCAACCGTTTGTTGGTTTGAAAGTAAAAATCAACTGTATTTTTCCAAGACACGCCAATGGTTGAACTTTTTTAATTGTTACGCACTTTACCTTTTAACTGCAGCTATTTTATTAAAATAAACTGGGTTTTCTTTTATCAGAGCTGATGTTTCTGTCTGCATGGATGATCCACAATGAGAATGAGTTGTTTTTAACAACAAATGCCTTCGAAGAGTCAAACCTGTGTTTCACAAATCCTGAGAATTTGACCTTAGGCGGGTTTTACACAACATACCAAACCCGTTTGTGCTTGTTCGATTTGTTCTTTGTCGTGAAACAAGAAAAATAAAAACACTCCTTATTTGTAACAGAAGGAACACATTAAAAAATTTTAAATATATAAACTATATAAAATCACACAAAAGTCCTGAATATGGCATGAGCGCCAAACTTTTCTCCCCAGAATGACACACACACACACACATCATGCTCTAGGTGATTTGTTCATGTATGTAGCCTGTAAAACACGTGAAAAATATCAAGTATCTTTGTTTAAATTCTTTGAATTCGACCTGCACATGAAAGGTCACCTTGTCTTGTGTCACAATAACTTCTTATCTTGTTTGTAGAGTTCATTGCTCAAGTAGAACACAATAACATATGATACTTTCAGAAACGCTTTTTTCCATTTTACAGTTTATCAAACTTTGTTTATATTTCACATCTAACAGAAGTAAAGTCAGAAAATGTATTTATATTCAACTGTACTTTTTACATCAAAACTAGAAGTTTGGATTGTTTAAAAATGATTTATAATATGTGAAATACATGCTAACTGCACCGACGGTGAGAAATCTAACTTGAGTTATGACAAGAAATGTCCAGGAATGTCAAAACAAAAGAAGAAATTGGACCTGCAAAGTTTTACCGGATGCTGCCACCTGCTGAGAAGGTGAGACCAAACACTTCTAAGTTATTATTTTTTTTACTTCTAAGTTGTTGAAGTCCAGAAGTAACAGGTAGACAGGGGTCTGCAACCTGCAGCTCTGCTGTTCTTTGGACCTTCCACAATGGCTCTAAATAACTTTGGTAAAAAAAAAAAAAAAAGATATAATAAATGCAGATTTAAGCAGTTTTTTGCATTGAAATTCCACAACCAGTAATATTTTGTAATGATTTTTTGTAAATATTAACATCTCATTAAAAAAATCCATACTCTTTTTGCAATTTTAATTTTTTCTTTTTAATTAAAAAAATTAACAGAAAAAAATTTGTTTTTTTAAATGACAACAAATCTTTTATAATTTACAGAAAATGAAAAAATATCTGACTTTGATCTCAAAGTTCTGACATTTTTCTCAGCATTCTTGTTATTTTAAGAATTCTGAGAAAAAACAAACTTTTTTAGTGGCTCTAATCCTCTCCCGTAGACATTTCTGTAGTTTTTCTAAATATCCTGTAACAGATGTGGTTCTAAACAAGTTTTATTCTGTTGGACTGAAGGACAAAAACAGCTCTTTGGATTGTAAATGTTGTAGACTCTTGATCTAAACAGAACTGGACAGCAAAAATATTGACTTTGGACAATTTGTATCTTTATATGTAAAACCTTGTTCTCAAAAACCATCACAGTATCAAAAATAAAGTTCTTTCAACAACTCAAAATAAATAAATAGAAAACTACAAAACACAGAAAACTAAACATCTACTTACAAAACTATCGTATCATTTTATAAACATGACATTGATAGACTTGACACTTCACAGACAAAACTTTATCAAAAAATGTACAAACTAGATCACTGTAAATAAAGAAAACTTATATTCAGTGTTCTGGAGCTCGCTGACAAAGAACTCCCTCTGAATTTAACTCCTAGAAACAATATTATAATTTAAAACGCCCTGTAAACTTACTGTAATTATGTAAAATGTCTTTCTGGTGTTGTAACCTGGAATTTGACAATCCAGGATTGTAAAGGTAAATGTAAACCTGACAGTACGATAAGCGCCGTTTCATTTCCCTCAAACATGAAATATGGCTTGTAGGTCATTTCTGCCACTAGTCACCGTGCATACGAGCAGAGTCCTCATTACGGACCAACAACACAGAAAGTGCTGACGCTTTAAAAGGAGCTAACGTCGCTCTTCTTTCATTTGTCCTCACAAATAGTTTAATTGAGAACATTCGTCACCGGTTGTCTCGTCTTTTTTCAATTTCCTTTTGAATCCGAATCACTAGAGCTGCTCTCATAGCTGCATCCAGGGTGTTCTTCTCTGCAACGCGCTCTACCACCTTCTCAGGTTTATCCTCCTTCAGAAGAAAAGAACAGGGGGTCATTCAAACCAAATCAACAAATTAAAAAGGCATAACTTCCCTATAAATGAAAGTGCCCTGACCTTGTGCACAAGAAAGGACGTAATGGTGCCAGAATCCTCCTGATAGTCAAGCCAGAAGAGTTCAGTCCCAAGGGTTTCCGTCTCTGAGCTTGACCCAGTTTCATTTCCTTCTTCAGCATCAGCATCAGCACCAGTACCTGGCTCGGATCCACCTGGAAAAGAACACACATCATGCCTTTATGGCAGGAATTGGTTCTTGTGATCCGATCCCTGCTTCAACACTCTGAATCCCATCAGTTTATCATCAATCTCAGCTGGAGCCTGGTACCTGTTTACATCAGGCATCTTGAAGTGTGAAACATCGAAAAACACTTGGGAGCAGTCGGTCTTGGGGATCAGTATTTGAAAACAGAGTTCATCAGAATAATCCTGGGGAGATTTACACAAATCTTACGTCTTTGTCGAGGATTGTAGACTTGGATGTCAGGTCGACGAGGTCTTTTTGGGGTTGCAGTGTGTCTTTGCTTCTTAAGCTTTTTGGCTTGCTTCACTTCCTTGTCATAGTCATCTCTGAAAAAGACAAGTGATAGTTTGATCATGCAATTTGTATTTCAGTTACATGACTTTAGGTTGTTCTGCTGTCCTGCTGAAAATGTTGTTTCTATACTTCCAGTCCTGTTATCACGAACTTCAAGTGTAAAGTTGGATGTGTTTTGCAATTCAAAACCAAGTAAATTGTTATATAAAACAATAAGTTTCATGCATATTCTGCTAAAAGCTGCAATAATTTGGCTAGGCCTGCAGACTTATACATTGTTTTTAGTAGACACGTTTATGTCATCAGCTACGACATTTTCAGCATCATCAAATCAACTTAACATTGATTAAAGGTTTGACTTTGAGGTTTTTGACTGATGTTAACCCAGTGTTTCATGTTCACCTAGCATTAGCAGAGAGAAGTTGAGGAAATTACCTACCTAGCAATCTGGTTCCTGCGGATATGGTGCAGGAAGCCGTGGCTCATATCCAAACGACCCCCTGGTTTGTATTTTAGCTCATGCCCTCCGTCGTCCCTTAAAATATCCATGTCATTAAATGGTTGTAAAGCAATTTAACTATCAATGGATTAAATTATTACAAGAAGTCCTCATCAGAGCTCAGACAAAAGCTAAATAGCTAGTAGCTAACTGTAAATAGTTGTCCAATTAAATCACTTCCGGAGTTAACACAAAAGGAAAAGTCATATTTAACATCTTAACTTAAAAAGTAGAATAAAAATTCAAGTATTTATGTACAAATAAGAAGACATGCGTGTTGGAAATTAACTATTTTCTACGCTAAATCAAGAACGAAGTTAAATATCTGGTAAAACATTTGTCTTAACACCGGAATAGGTTTTTGTTTTTTGTTCAGCGTACAACCACCGCGAGTTTCGAGGTGGTCACTCACCATTCATCTTTGAAATCTTGTAAATAAGTTAGTTTATTCCTCTGTGTTGTTACCAGGATCGCAAGATAACAGATGAGATGATTTCCCTTAAACGAGAGAGGGAAATTGAGCAGGATGACGATGATAACGAAGACGCAGGTAAGTTTATCTGTAATGTCAGTGTAACATTAGCCGGATGCTAAGAAGCTAACTGTAAGTGAATTTGATTTTATGTATAGCTTTGTACAGTCCCTTCCTGAATAGTCAACAGACATTCTCAGTAACTAATGCAAAGAGTATCACTTTGCTTAAACTATCCTTCATACATTAAAAACATTCTGCAACAACACACCTATCATGTTAGCATGTTTAGCCTATTAGCTTGTACCTTGTTATCTAGTATTTTAGTTTATCTTGTTAGTTAAAATTGTCATATTTTTGCAGTTGCAACCAAAAGGGGCCGTGGTCATGCAGTAGAAGACAGAAGAAGTCGCCACTGCCCTTATCTCGACACCATAAACAGGCAAGAAAGAGTAACATATCAACAATTGATATTAGCCTTGAATGCTAATTAGCACAATTGACAACTAACTACATGTGTATGCTAATTTTCCAGGAGTGTGCTTGATTTTGATTTTGAAAAGCTCTGCTCCATCTCGCTCTCCCACATTAATGTTTACGCTTGCCTCATCTGTGGGAAATATTTTCAAGGTAGGTAAATCTATCCAACCTTCAGTCATACATGATTAAACACATTGATGTATTTTGACAGACTGGTGTTGTTTCTTTCTTGCAGGCAGAGGTCAGAAGTCTCACGCATACACTCACAGTGTCCAGTTTAGCCATCATGTGTTCCTCAACCTGCACACACTCAAGTTTTACTGTCTGCCAGATAACTATGAGATCATTGACTCGTCATTAGAAGACATCACGGTGAGTCTTGGTGTTGTGATCTGCTGATCTTATTATGCCACGTGTGTCTACACTTACAAAGCCTAAACATTTCCTGTTGAACAAGAGACTGCAAACTGGAGAAAAGTTGAGATTTTCTCTTACGTTTAAGCATGTTGGTGTAGATTGTCAGTCATTCAGGGCATTGCAGTGCTAAGATTTTAATGGAAAGAAACTAATTGGAGGTATCTGAAGATGTTTCACTTCTCATCTGACAGACTTCTTGACTCAGATGAGAGGTTGAGATTATTATTACTAATGTCCTCAAAATTCTGTTTGAGACAAATCTTTGAATTTTGTTTTCATCACTTTTTCCATCTGATTCTTCTCCAGTATGTGCTGAAGCCAACTTTCACCAAGCAGCACATTGCCGGACTGGACAAGCAGGGCAAACTGTACAGAGCCTACGACGGTACAACTTACCTGCCGGGCATTGTGGGACTAAACAACATCAAAGCCAATGATTACGCCAATGTGGTGTTACAGGTGTGACTCTTTTCCTATAAAGACATATTTGTGACTTTGGTATAAATAATGACTTTTTTTCATATTTACTTCACCTTTCTAGGCTTTTTCCAATGTACCACCTTTGCGAAACTACTTCCTGGAAGAGGAGAACTACAGAGATATCCGCAGACCACCGGGGGACATCATGTTTCTTCTGGTCCAGAGGTTTGGTGAGCTGATGCGCAAACTTTGGAATCCGAGAAACTTCAAGGCCCACGTGTCGCCTCATGAGATGCTGCAGGCTGTGGTTCTGTGCAGCAAGAAGACCTTTCAAATTACCAAACAAGGTAGTTTTCCCATTGGCCAGTACTAAACAAAACTGTTTTAAACATCTAGTGATGATTAATTGTAATTTATTATTTTGTTTCCTGTAGGTGATGCTGTGGACTTCATGACATGGTTCTTGAACGCTCTACATGGTGCTCTTGGAGGAACGAAGAAGAAACCATGTAAGTAGAAGAAAAGTTGAGAGTTATTGCACTTTTTACCCCATAATGCATTAAACTATATTATAAAGTATCTCAGATTATATATATTTTTTTCCTTAAAATGAATGTTTCAGGTTACTATTTTACTTATTTATAAGACAAATTTGTTATTTTTTTGTTTTCACCTTATAGCCATAATCACAAAAGCATTCCAAGGCTCCATGAGGATTTTCTCCAAGAAACTTCCTCACCCAGATTTGGTGAGTTTTTCTTTCCTTTTGCTCTTGATATGAAATCAACAATTTACACATTTTAAGAATAAATGCTAAGGCAAAATTCTTTTCCTTTTTTATGAAAATTTTAATAGATTTTGGTGTAAATCTTTGCTGGACTTTTTTAGATTTATGTAAAATGTTTCTGTATTTAAATATGCTGCAAGATACAGATGCAACTTTGTTTTATTATAGCTTCATATTACTTTAAATTCATATATTTTGTAAATAACTAGTTACTTTAAACTCATTTTAATTCGGTGTTTACAGCAAAAGATGTCGACATAGAAAGCTGCATCTTTTCTGTGTAATCTCAGTGAATAATTAGCTCTGAAAATACTGCAAATGTGGTCATTTATTTATTTATGTTGCTTGACTAAATTTGATTTGAAATTTGAAAAAACATTCATTTTAGTCAAGGTTCATGAGTCTTTTGGGTGCAGAGGTTAGGTCGGCTTAAAACAAATAAATTTGTAATATTTAAATAAAATTCTGCTCTTGTAATAAAAATAAATACATTTATTGATTTACAGTAAATTGAGCTGTTCTGTTTTTTTTTTTTAAATATACAGCTACCAGAAGAAAAAGATGCATTACTCCTTACAGAGGAGTACCAGGAGCAGATGTCTGAGTCCACCTTCCTGTTTCTGACCCTTGACCTCCCGACAGCTCCTCTGTACAAGGATGAGAAGGAACAACTTATCATCCCACAGGTCCCTCTGTTTAACATCCTGGGCAAGTTCAGTGGCACCACAGAGAAGGTATTAACCCCTTTACTGACTTTGATGGCAAAATTTAACTTTAAGGAAGATAAACCTGTTGAACAGTAAATAAAACAGAACTAATGCATCTATAAAGACTTTAAATGTGACAGAAAATCTTTGCTGTTTGCAGGAATACAAAACCTACAAAGAGAATTTTCTCAAAAGGTTCCAGTTGACCAAACTGCCTCCGTACCTCATCTTTTGCATCAAAAGGTTCACCAAGAACAACTTCTTTGTGGAAAAAAATCCAACGATTGTCAATTTCCCGATCACGTAAGTTCTTTTTGTTTACTCAGACTTTTGCTTGAACACAGCTATGGAGTTCAGATGGATAACATCAGCTGTTTGTTGTTATTTTAGGCTGAACTACATGTTTAAATGTATTTTGAACTTTGCTGTTTGCTTCAACAGGAACGTAGACCTTTCTGAGTATCTGACAGAAGAAGCTCAAGCTACAGAGAAGAATACGACTTATGACCTTGTTGCAAACGTGGTGCATGATGGGAAACCCACAGAGGGATCATACAGGATACATGTTCTGCATCATGTAAGCTAAAGCTTACCGGTTTTTCATGCGAACTGAAAACAGAACATACGAATAGTTTAAAACTATTTCCTCTCAATTTTTTTCAGTTAAGCACAAGATGATGAAAGAATCTTTCTAATATATTTTCCGTCTGTAACAAAATCATTCAGTTGTGTTTTAGTGATCTGCTGCTAAATAACTGAATGCTCTGTTTGACCAGGGGACAGGGAAGTGGTACGAGATGCAGGACCTGCAGGTGATCGACATTCTTCCCCAGATGATCACGCTGTCAGAAGCTTACATCCAGGTAATTCTGCCCCATAAGTCTCGTTATTTAAAGGAATTAACTTTTTTTAAATTTATTAAAACGTTTGACTACAGTATGAAGAATCTGATGTTTGTTTACTTCTTGAATTTTATTTGTTAAGGATTTAATGAAGTATTGGGATTTTCAAAACAAAAGCATCATTGTTAGCTTAATACTTAATGTATAGCATCAGGCTGTTGTTTTAAATAACTATGGTTTTGTTTATACAAATAAAAAACTCTTCTTTCTCAGCTTCACTAAAATGTTTTGTCAAAATCTGAGAATTTAATAGGAATAATTGACAATAACATTGTAGACTAAGTGCAGTCATCACAAACTTGACTAAGATAATTAAAATCAAATAAAAAAATAAAGCCTCAAACCACATAACTGACAAATGTATCTGTTATTGATTAAAATCATCCACTTTGTTGCCTCTATAAACCAGTTTATACCGTCATAGGTACTATATTTAATTTTAGTCATGTAAAACCTAAAAAGCTTATTTCATGCTTTAGAGAACAGTTATTATTTGGTAGTGTAATTAAAAAAGATTTGCTAATTGTTCTTTTATTGTTGCTCTTTTTCTGCCAGATCTGGAAGAGACAAGAGAGCAGTGACACAAACAGCCACACGGTGGCGTAAGTGCTGCAGCGTATTCCCATCCTGGGTGGCGTTTCGTTTCATCACAACTGTGGAAATCAACACAAATCTTTAATGATCAGAAGCGCAACAGACCTTGCTTCAAAGCTACACAAAGCCATGAAATGTAAAAGTTCTTTTTCATAGGTTTACCTTTTGTACCATGTGGCATTTTCTAAATAAACCACGTTGAGGACAAACGTCTGCGTGTAAATGAAAGCTTAACAACACAACCTTTAAATTTGGTTTTATTTGTTTTGATCTTCTGCAACAACAGCTGTCAGAAGAGCAGCAGAGCACAATCAGAAAAAGCATCATTTATCCAGATTAATATACACTCAAAATGTTTATTATGGTTGAGTCTGGAAAAACATTTTACCATTTTGATTTTACATTCATAGTAACAAAGCCATACACTATAACACTGCACAAGAATTACCCTACAGGAACAATTTCAGACTGAATCCCATGCAAATAGATACTTAGCAGTTATGCCCGATTCACTGGAATAGCGTGAGATAGGTAGTTTCTCCACACAACATAAAAAGTGCTTTACATTTAAAAGTTGATCAGTGCATTGAACTTGCAGAAATCAGATCATTGTGTTGTAACGCAGAGCTGCGGTGAGCCTGGTACGGTTCTATTTCTTCCACACGTATTTCTTACAGAAGACCTGATTCTGTTGGTTAAAGACAAAATAAAAAAAAACAAAACGTGAAATTAGAAACAAAGATGCACAGTTCTACATTCATTAGCAATAATCAGTTCTACTTACGCCACACTTCTGAGCAGTTTCAATATTTTTGCACCAGTAACCTGGTCCCCATGTGCAGGGGTTCTTCCCCAGAGGCTCCAGCTTCTTTGATGACAAGCACAGATTAGCTCTCTGTGGGACAGGAGACACAAACGATCTGAGAACATAAAACTAGACCAGAGGAGATTATAAAGTTCAAAGTGTTCCTGATTGCACAGATTGGATTTCTTCATATTGTTAAATAATAATAAAAAAAGTTTATCAAGGAAGAAGATGCATAAGTAATGAATGATCTTTAATTTCTTCTTACTTCACAAACATGTGGAACATCCATTTGGTTTCCCAAAACCCTCTGCAGCTGTAGGCCGTAGATTCTGGTGAAATCCTCACACTGAAAAATTTATGTGAAATGGAAAAAAGTAAAAAATAAGCTTTAAAATGGATATAAAGTATAAAAACGTTTTAGAAATCAGTGTTGGATGTTGTTAGGAGCTGGGTGTCCGACCTTGGGGATGGCGTTCGGATGCTGGACGCACACAGACTGAAGGAAAGCTGACGTCTGAAGTTTGGTGGCGTTGAGCCCGAGGTACAGACGGCTCAGTACGGCCAGAGTTTGACACGAGTCGCAGTCAGAGGGTGAGCGCACATCTGGGAAACCAGCTGATTATTAACATGGCAACAAGGGGAACCAAAAGTATAAAACTAAAGAACAATGAGTGTAACTAACCAGGAACAGACTGGGTCTCAAACAAACACAGGTGTAAAAGAGTACAAATGGTGTGGGGCGCAGCAGACGATAGAAGGAACTCTACGATCTCTGCACCATATTTGTTGACAAAATCATCACATTGGTCCTTGTAGCTTTTAGGTATCAGATCGCAGACTTCTCCCATCAGCTTCATTAAAGTCTCCTGCAGGACAAGAAGAAGATGGAGACTTTGACAGGAAGTGGACAGGCGTGTTTGATGTTGGTGCAAAATGATCTGGAGAAAGTCACCTCAGTCATGTTTTTAGGCAACAGTTCCTCAAGTTTCTTGATGACGAGCAAACACAAGGGGCAGACTGGGTTCAGAACCCCCTAGAAAAAAGGAACGTGTCACAGGTGCGGCTCATGAGCTGTTTCACTTCCACAGATGTTTTCTCTTCCACTTCTGCTTTCTCAGACTTACTTGGGTTTTTAAAGCGGTGCCAAGTTCAGAAGTGGATTTTTCAGTGTTGGAGAGCTGATGGGAAAGTTTCAGAAGTTCCTTCTCCTTGTTGGGAATACAAAGTCCGAACACCTCACAGGTCTCTTCTGGTTTCTACAAACATACATGTGTCAGCTATGCAACCCATTTGTCTTTTTAAATGTACAAGTAAAGTTAAAATAGACTTCATACCTGATGGTCGGGTGAGTGCCGCAGGATTTTTGGCAGGTAGGCTTTCACCTGTAACTCACACCCTGGCACCTGGTCTTTGGGAAGGTGTTGGCACAAAGCATATAAGCTTTTAAAAACAGTCACCTGTGAAAGTGAAGTAGTTAGTCGCCTGTTTTTGTCTTTTTTACTTTGATAAAATGAGAAATAGATTTAAAAAACAACGATTTTAACAATGAAAGTGATATTAAGTTTCATTTGACATGCTCACTTGGCTTTTTAAGATAGATCTAAATAAAAACAAAAAACTGTCACGTGTAGCTTTAAATAAATTTGAGAATTGAAAATAAAGCAGTAATAAACCTTTGTGTCACTGCTGGAGATCATGTTGGCTGACAGCTGGATGATTTGGCTGCATTCTGGACAAACATCCAGAGTCTGATGAGGAGAAACCACAATTAAATATTATTTAAAATGCAATTTTTCTTTATTGTGGTATGAAAATTAAGTTAGATGTTTTGAAATGAACATTAAATGGTTTACCAGAGGCTCCTGTCTGACTGAAGACAAAGGATCAGCAATAAATCTGGAGTCTCCTTCAATGAAAACACGGAAAAAAGACAAGGAGCAACATTAAATATCTTTATATCTATGGATAAATATATTTATGGATGTATTATTATTATTATTATTGATCAGACAGATGCGCTTTAAAGGGACTGATCAGAGAAGGGTAAATAATAATGGCGCCTGCTCAGGTGACAGGGCGAGGACATTATAATCTTCCGTTCCTCTTACCGGACAGCAGAGATGCTGCTAGGACCACCAACACAAACCCCGATGATGCAGACATGACCGGAGGGCAGCAGGACGGACGGAGACGGGATCAGATGTTTTCTTCTTCTGTCAAAACATCCGTGTTGCTGCTGGAGCGCTACCGGAAATGAGAAATGCGCACGCGCAAGACTACAAATCTTCAAGATCTTTATATGATTTTGTAGAAAATAGATCTAGGGTCTAGTTCAAATGTCAGCACGTATTATGTTTTAGTTGAGTAAAATAAATAAACAAACAGGAAGTTGATATTTTTTCAGTTTAATCAGTACATCATTTAAACAGGACAAAACACGCGGACGATTACCAGATACTGACTCAAATTTTGCACTCTGGTGTAAAACAAAATATTTATAGATAAAAATGACTAGTTATTATTATTATTAACACTTTTCATCTACAAAAACCTCAATACATGCATGTCCCTAAAGTCACCAATAGATGGCAGCAGAGCAAATAAAATGGTAGAAATTAAACTCTGCACATAACATTTTTAAAAAGTTAATATGATTATTTTAAATAAAGTGAATAATTGATTTAATTAAAGAAAATAAATACATAACTAAATAACAATTCATTATTCTATTACAAGTAGATCACACTCCTATTGTTTCAAACAGCATCATTTAAACCTTTCCAGCTGACGTCTCTGATTGGATTCTGCTAGTTGTGTTAAAACCAAACAGGAGGCAGAATTGTCATTTAGTTGTCAGAAATCAGTGTTTTTATTGTGGTCTAATTACTAAATTATTTACAGATGTGATTAGATGAATTAAAGAAGGAATGCTTTTAAGTTGCCCTGTTACTAATGTAAAATGTGGTACCTTTCTATAGAGTTTTATCCTTCTCGAGTCACATCAGGAGAGGATGAAGATTTCTCTGTGATGCTCTGGAATGCCGCTGCTAAACGCCAGACAAGCGCAATCATTCCAGTCTTTCAAAGGTCGGTTGAAGACACTATCTTTGTTGGCCTTTGAGCACAGTGAATGTAGTTTATAGACCCCGAAAGGACTCTGCAGAGCTTAGATACTGGAACGTAAGGTATAATGGCTGGTAGTTCTGTAAAGAAGTGTACAGAGATAAGATGGAGCCAGTGTCAGTTATCCTGACATGAATGTTTTTGGTCTGTGGGAGGATGCCAGAGAAAACATGCAAATGCATGAAGAGAACAAGAAGTCTTCCTGCTCTTTTGTCTTTAAAACATCTTGACAGACGAGTCTTCTACTTACAGGAATAAACATTAAACCATTGTTCAAAGCTGTTGTATCTAAAAAAAAACATTCTTCTTTATCTTCTATTATGATGATAATGAAACGCAGCCACTTATGGAACAACAGTGTTTACAGGTAGTTAGACTAAATTCGCAGGCAATTAACAGCTGACATTTAATTCTGCAGGTGTGCATAGGCCTGGGACGATAACAAATTTAGCTGGATGATATATTGTCCAACAAATTATTGACGATAAACAATATTATTGTCAACATTATCGAGACCAAAATAACCACGTAATGTTAATATATCATAATAATGCAAGTACATCCATTAATATGCAACAATTAAAATAAAACAAACAAAAACCAATAAAAATAAAATGATAAAGGACTCTCACTCTCTGTTAGAAAATATTGCACCAAAAACAATAACATAGACCCTGATCTCCAAAACAATAAATACAATGGCCTATCCAGTGTCAACAACCAAAACTGCACTTGAACCCTCTTGTCATCCAGCGTCTTTGGAGGCGAGAGACTAGGAAAACACATAGTACACGCAGGCACATGGTGATGTATTGAGGCTGGAAAAATGATTGAGTTCATTTTCATCTATCGTACGATTAATTGACTTATTGATTATCGTCCCAGCCCTAGGTGTGCATAAACCTTTCCAGTAAAAATCGGATTGTATCTGAATCATCATAGCTGCAGGACAAGTAAACCTGATACAGATTACCTCAAAACCACAGAGAGACAAGACGCCTCAGTGACTGTCTGTAATCGATACAAATCACAAACGTCAACAGCATGTTGCAGTTTTGATCCAACAGGAGAATTAGTTATATACATATATATATATATATATATATATATATATATATATATATATATATATATATATATATATATATATATTTTATTATTGTCCTGCGCATGTTCTCATGTGAAGTTCAATATTACGTCTTATAATCTCACCAGTCTGACTTGTTCTGTCACTCTGTTCCAGGAAAGTAATTTAAGGAAACAATAGCTCTTTTATGCTTTGAACTTGTAAATAAGTTTCCTATAAAGGGAATTGTTTCAGTTTTGGCTCATTTTAAAGTTGTTATTATTAGACTGAGAAGAACAGGAGGTAATTCAAAAATTGTAGTTTATTAGTGGAGACCTGATTTTAAACCTAGTTAGAACATGACTAGAACTTCTTTCATTGTTTTATATAAAATGTGAGGTTTTTACTGAGTCGACGGTGGCAGAGGGAGTTTAGTGCCTGCCACGTAAACCGGAGGGTTGCAGGTTCGAGCCCCGTCTGTTGCAGTCATTGTGTCCTTGGGCTAATCTACATTTCCTGCTGGTAGTGGTCGGAGGGACCGATGGCCTCTGTCAGTGTGCCCCAGGGCAGCTGTGGCTATATCGTAGCTCATCACCACCAGCGTGTGGATGTGTGTGTGAATGGGTGAATGACTGTGTTGTGAAGCATCTTGGGTGGTTGTAGAATTCTAGCAGTGACTATATCAAATACAGGATATTTACCATTTACTGAGCCAGTTTCAACCAGTACATCCAGCCAATACTCATCATTAGCCATTAGTTGGGCCTGACCAGATTTTAGTTTTAAACAACATTATTGCTCAGTTTTGTTGGATAAGATGCAGGCCAGTCCTGATGAGTTAAAAGTTTTCCCTTGATCTAGTTTTAAACTGACGGAGCTTTTAGTCACCAGCTGTGTCTGGATGTCTTGTTAAACATGTTTATCACATTAGGACTCATTAGATACACATTGTTTCTTGGTAACACCAACCTGGTTCATGTGAACAGGTGATGTAGAGATAACATTAAAAACTATTATTCAGATATTATCTAACCATCACTCTACAGAGGATCTCACTTTGCTTAGAGGAAATCTTCCTGCTGTTTTCTGAGCTCCTCATCTTCAGACATATTGAAAAACCCTCTTGTATGAAGAGTTGGCATCGCATAAGTCACCTGAAGGTACTGGAATCAGAAAAACGACAAATATGAGGAAACATCACTCTGGCAGACGTTCCAGCTGCAGTTTACCACTGAAAAACATGCACACACCAATAAAAATCCCCAGACACTGATGACGCTGTGATAGCATGCATGCACACACTCTCTCACACACACACTCTCACATGCACACACACACGCGCACACACTCCCACGCAAGCACTAAAGTCTCATCTCTGAACTAATGCTGTAACAAGGAGACACACAAAGTGGCCACACTGTTCCTCTGTCTCTTCGAGTAACTTGTCTGAAATTTCTGTCTGCTGATGTTTCTGACATCACGCCTCAACCAATTTGGCTAGAAGCTTTTCAACCAGCTACGGTGGCTCAAGGCTCAGGAGGTCACCCTGTAATTGTTGGGTTCAAACCCCAAACCCACGCTCCACCCGTGTCAATTTTTGTGTCCTTGAGCAAGACACTTCACCCTCCTTGCTGCTGGTGGTGGGCAGCTGTGGCTACATTGTAGCTCATCATCATCAGTGTAAGCATGCGTGTGTGAATGTGCTGGTGAAGGTTCTCAGTCATCCAGGTCATGGTAATCCAAGGGGTTCAAATGAAGGCAACTGGACTTCTTTGGTTTCTTGAAGACGTTTCGCTTCTCATCCGAGGAGCTTTGTCAATTCTGACTGGAATATGGGAGGGTCGATCTTATAAACTGTAGCTGTCTATTGTTGCTCAACGAGCAGCATCTGCCTGTGAATGCCCCTCCTCCCTACCTCTTGATGAGTCGTTAGCCTCGTTAGCCTCTATTGTTTGTGAGTCGTTGTTTTGATTAGATGCAGGAGGGTGTGAACTGGACTGAAACTGTTTTGGAACTTGGTTCAAAGCTGCATTGTAGGTGCTGGAAAGGTGAAACCTGAGTCCTCCTCCTCTATTTAATGATGGTTTCTCCATTTTGACATAGATGGCTTCTTTCACTCCTCTCTCAAACCATCTATCTTCTCTGTCCAGAATGTGGACTTTGTCATCTTCAAAGGTGTGGCCCTTGTCCTTCAGGTGTAGGTGGACTGCAGAGTCTTGGCCTGAAGAGGTGGCTCTCCTGTGCTGTGCCATGCGCTTGTGAATGGTTGTACTGTAAAGTGCTTTGTAGTCCCTGACCTAGAAAAGCACTATATGTGCAATTTTATTATATTATTAAAAACAAACAACTGCTTGGAGACATCAACATTTTATGCCATGAAGTATATTAAAAAATTCAGATTCCTATTAAATAACAAGTTTGTTTAATTTTCCTTGGCAATAAACAAATATTTTTACAATCTGTTATTTTATACAGAAATAAGACATGACTTCATCACCTTGTTCCTTTCTAAGAAGAGCTAATCTGCTCCTGCGACGATACACCTGACAAACTAGTGAGTCAGTGTTTAGTGGTTACTTCATGCATGCCTACACTGATTTGTCTTTGAAACACTCAGCTACACGTTAATACTCCATTCTTTGGCAGCTGGAGTCTTAAATCTGAAACACAATGAAAGGTTTAATGCTTTGAAGGAAACAAATATACCTTTAATCTATTTGAAATAGGAATATCTGTCATGTGAGACATGTTGACTTAGGCCATAAAGATAAGAACATGTTTTCCAAGAAGAGACAAATGGGTAAATGCAGAAAAATAAAAAATAGAATAGAATAGTCCTTTATTGTTATTATAAATTTATAAAACAGAGAAATAAATTGATATTAAGGCAGATTTGGTGTAGTGATCCAAAACGTAGGACATAGCTCAGACCTTCTGCTCTCCTCATTCTCACAGACACTTTTGTGCACTGAACCGCGTTTGCTTGGATAGCAAGTATTTATCTCATAGCTCATCTGCTCCTCTGTTTCATTTTCTCTCAATCTCAGAAGATGCTAACAGATAAAGTTATGTAGCACATCGGTGCACAGAGACAAAAGGAGCCTCATAAGCTTGAACAAGTCTGGTGTCAGTGACGAAAACAACCAATGAGCCACAGACCTGCGTGTGTTAACGGGCTGGTGGTTCTTAAACAAACTCCCACTGAGTTTGTTTTTTATCAAACGCAGCCAGGACCAAAATGACTGTTGGCCCGACTGATAAAGGTTTATGATTTGTCAGTCGATGTAACGTCATCCTGCTGCTGCACATGCACAGATCATTCTCCTTCCTAAGGTCTGGAGAGCAGGCTGAGTTTCTGCAGGGAATAACAAAGTTCTACAGAAAGTAGCTAAGGGTCCTCACAAATGTCGCTAGGTTTATCGCTATGACAAAAGCCAGTGAGAGGGTCTGAAAAGTTGTTAGAAATATCAGTCGCTTAGCTGGCAACACTGCTCTTGTGTTGCTCTTGCTAGTTGTGTTTTTCATTTGTTTCATTTTGGGCAATGGTGTCAGAGGAGTTAATTGCCCGCCCCGCAATCGGAAGGTTGCAGGTTCGCACCCCGCTCAGTCTGTCACTGTCGTTGTGTCCTTGGGCAAGACACTTAACCCACATTGACTGCTGGTGGTGGTCGGTGGGACCGGTGATGCCAATGTACGGCAGCCTCGCCTCTGTCAGTGCGCCCCAGGGCAGCTGTAGCTATTATGTAGCGCGTCACCACCAGGGTGCGAATGGGTGAATGATTGTGTTGTAAAGCACCTTGGGGGGTTCTAGGACACTGGAAGGTGCTATATCAAATACAGGCCATTTTATAGTGTTTTTCAATTTGTACTTTTCTTTTTAATTTGTAGTTTAGTGATTTGTTGATGTGGTTTGCACTTCAGGACCACCATTAAACGGATGCAAGCACATTATCAAACTAGGAGGCAGACAAGAGGCACAACTAAACCACTAAAAACACAAGTGTGTGTTTTAATTGTTTTCAGTTAATAGTCTTGCAGGAAAACAATAAGCACAGGCTGACCTGGAAAAAGCTTAGGGGAATGCCACTACAATAAACTCTATTAATAGTTAGAAATATTTAACAAGTATTGTTCTTCTCTTATGTTACAGTAAACGATGACTGACACGGCACTGGATAATGTGACCAAGAACTTTTGATAAACTCCTAAACTAGCAGCCGCCCAATCATCAAAAAAACTTCCCCTCTCTGCTGGTAAGTCTGAGTGGACAGACTGCATTCTTAGGTGGATCTGATCGTAAGGAACCCAACCCAAAAACATGCTGTCATCATTTAACCTTTCTGTCTTTCATGAAGAAGAGAAAACAAAACTTACTCAAAAGTTTTGTTGCTTTGGTTTGAAGTTACACAATACAGCGGTGGTCAAATGTTGATGCCAAAGATTATTTTGGATTTAATGTTTTCAGTCTCAAATTTTATGACAGTTTGCACAAAATCCAGAAAGTCTCCAGAAAGTATTCCTTTTGCTGGGTTTTAGTTTTTCTTGTAAAGATCAAACAATATGGATTATTCTCAATATGACACCACTTAACACATAGCTTTTTAGAATAAAGATGACTATGGAAATTGATCTTGAGGTCTTTAAAAATGTCTCAAAAAGCTCTGTCACTGTCTAATGTCCATGAGGTGTCACACCACATAAAGGTTTCTCAGCCAACAGGTGTACGTGTCACATGAGGAACGAGGAACAACTCTATCCTAAATTAACCCGAATTTAATAATCTTCACCTGTCACAAACAGAAACCAGACAAGAAAAACTTCATACTACTGTTTAATCTTCATGCTGCATGACCAGATTTGAGTTTATTTATGCCAACATCTCTTTTAAAAATATTTCCAATGCCCACATATAAAACAAATAGAAGACAACTTTGAACTCAAAGAGCAGTTTATCTACTGCCCCTCTCTTTCCCAAACACCGTAACTATCAGCATCTTCAAATATACTGAAGAGGAAACGATCTTTTTTATAGCGCCACTCAAGATAAAAATCACGAGGTGCTCCACAAGAACAAATAAAGAAAAAAAATGCTAAAAAAATATATACACATAAAAAATGGTTAATATATATATATTTATAAAAAATGATTAACAAAAATATTGTAATAAAAAATGGGGAAAATGGAAAATTTTACATAAAAAAATGAGAAGGAAGATTTAAATGAATAAGAAAAGGTAATATGGGATCCCAGGAAATGCAAAATTGGTAGCAAAAAGAGAAGGTATCAACAGGAGGTCACACCAAAGCCTGAACAGGTGAGTCTTCAGCTGCTTCTTAAAGGAGACCACTGAGTCCACTGATCTTAGGCTCAGGGGGACAGAGTCCCAGAGTCTGGGGGCCACAGCAGCAAAGGATCTGTCACCTTTGGTCTTTAGCCTGGTGCACCTTAATAGGAATCAACTTCTCTAAAAATGACCATATGTCACAAAATGTTTTAAGAAATAGCATTTACATCAGTAATATGAAGTTCTATTGGTTTAGTTGAACAACATATATATATATTCACTTTATTTGATTGGGACGGTGCATGTTAATGAACATACATGAAAATAAAAACATGAATGTAAACACACCAGATTATAGCCAAGGGCTAATTTCCATCTGTAGTCCCAATGGGCCAGGTCACACATGGGTCCAAGAAGACAATTACACAAGGATAAAAACATGTACAATAAAAACAATGCATTTCATTACAATTAACAATACATTAGACAGTGCATTTAACACATTCACACTCACACACACATACCATTCAGTCTCCCTAAAAGGTCATTCAAAACATTAAAATTAAAAGTTATGCCGCCCCTACAGATGAGCACACTCTTGACTTGTCCATAACCAGTGTTTGACCTGTGACTTAAAGGAGCTGAATGTTGAGCACTCTCTCATAGTTTGTGGGAGTGTATTCCACAGATGGCCGCCTTGGACAGATAAAACATTCTGCCCAAAGGTTGTACGTCTGCGGGGTATAAGCAAATCTCCTCGGGTTGTAGCTCGTGTGGTCCTCTCTAAATTACCTTTACATTTGATGAAGTCCTTTAACGGTGGTGGGGCAAGGGAGTGTAGGACTTTATATATCAGACAGAGTCTTTTAAGGTTCAGCATGTTATTAAAGTCCAATAATCTATGCTTTTTTAGAACATGACAGTAGTGGTGGGAAACTGGCTTTTTATCAAGTATTTTGAGCCCTCGTTTATAGAGTTTTTCAATGTTCTTTAGCGTTGTTGGGCATGCAAGAGACCAAGAAGTCAAACAATAGTCTATATGGGAGATAATCATAGAGTGAAAGTACATTTTTGCAGCATTTATATTTAAATTACTGCGAATGTGATTAAAATTGCGATTATTAAATTTGATTACCTGGGACACTTTCTTTACGTGACTCTTGAAGGTCAATGTTGGATCTAAAATGACTCCTAAATATTTAAACTCTGGGACTAAATCAAGCTCTACTCCATTCAGAAAAATGTTTGATTGCTTCAGATCTATGGGACGTTTAGTGAAGTACATACAGACAGTTTTTGCTGTGTTTAGCATGAGGCACGAGTCCTTGAGCCAGCTGTTCACCAATGATAAAGCAGCTGTGAGATCTTTGGCAGCTTCCTCAGTGCTTTTTGCTTGTGTGTAAATGACTGCATCGTCCGCATACATTAGTGAGAATATATTTGGACAGACTTCGGGTAAATTATTAATAAAGAGTGAAAATAACAAAGGCCCAAGGACTGACCCCTGAGGGACTCCAACATCACAGTCCAAACATGGAGATTTTACCCCATCCAGCACCACATATTGTTTCCTGTGTGAGAGATAAGAAGCGAACCACTGAAGAGCTTGGCTGGAGATGTTAAACTGAGTCAGCCTGGATAACAAGATCTGGTGGTTTACAGAGTCAAAGGCCTTCTTCAGATATAAGAAGACTGCTCCGACACAGGGACTCTTATCCAGCAAGCTCTTCGCTCTTCATATTTTCTATCATCATACACAGGGCAGTATCTGTGGAGTGGTGGGCCCGAAAGCCGAACTGTAGTGGGTGTAGTGAAGGTTGAGTGTTTTCTAGGTGAGCAGTGAGGAGTTTGACCACCCACTTCTCAGCTATTTTAGATATAACAGGAATTATGCTTATGGGTCGGTAATTGTTCATGTCAGTCTTTACACCTGCTTTAAAAATTGGTGTTACTGCAGCAATTTTCCAATCTGTTGGGACAATAGAGTGTTCAAAGGACATATTTAGAAGATGAGTTATTGGCCGTACAAGAGAATCCTTATAATCTTTTAGGAAAATTGTGTTTAGCCCAAATGCATCAAGTGCTTTGGAGTTTTTTAAGTCTGTGATTAGTTTAGTAACATCATTTTCTGAAATATGAGTGATGCTGAACAGATCTTGAACAGCGTCACTCATATTATCGGAGCAGACGATTGAGGTGAAGTTCTGGCTGATTTCCTTGACAGATGAGATGAAAAAACTATTTAAATTGCTAGCTATGGTCAGAGGCTCTCTAACTATGGAGTTATTTACACAAAGCTCCATTGTCTTATGTTCTTGTAAATGATGGCCAAGCAATTTATTTAGGTGTTGCCAGATGATTTTACCATTGCCTTTTGCATTTTGGATTACATTTATGAAAAATTTGGCTTTGGCCTGTCTTAGACTTGTAATTACTTTATTTCGCACTGAGGTAAATCTCTGTCTGTCCAGAGTTAGACCCGTTTTTAAGAACTGTTTCAATAATTGATCTCTTGTATTCATTAGATTTTTACAGTCTTTGTTTAACCAAGGTAGGTTACATGTTTTCCTTGATTTTTGACGCCCTTTAGTGGAGTATGTTGATATGATCTCCTTGACAGTGTTCGTAAACTGACTACTACAGATCTGAGGATCGTCAGTTGACAAGATGGACTCCCAGTCAACTGATTTTAAAGCTTCTGATGCATTTTGTCGCTGGTTTCTTGGTATAAATTTATAGAGAGACCTGTTATTGGATGAATTTGAGAAATCATTCTTGACCCTTGATTTTGTAAGTTTTCTAGAAAGTAATATGAAATTATGGTCTGAGATACCAGTCAGAAAATTATAGGATTTAGTAACATGCTTACATCGTTTGCATTTCTGGTTGAGAATAGTAGATTAAGCCATTATGAATTTTATAACTAACTAACAATCAATGTAAATTTTATTTAGAAGACATATTTGTTGTTTCTTTTGAGTATATTCTTCCAATTATTTGTTTTTTGGAGTGTTTGTGTATTTTCGGTTCATGTTGGAAAGACTGCATGCAGAGAAAAGTCAATGCCGTCTATCAGGTGCGGTGACTAATCTCTCACCTATAAGGAAACAAACAAATCAAACTAAAACCAACAGGAAAATCAAGCAGTTTACCATAAGTGACTGCTAATTTTATGTCCTAAAATGCATCACAAGTATTCAAGTGCTACAATTATTAGAAGCTGTTTTTGCCCTTGCAGCAATGGTATTTTTTGATAAGGAGTTTTAATAATATTTAAGTAAATGATTAATTTATAAGATTATGTTTTTTTAATATGGGCAAACAGTGTTGCTTTGTGACAAAACATGTATAGTATACACGTGTAGTGATTATTTTGGCATTTTAGTGTATCTTATTTAGAATTTACATATTCAGCCTAAAACTGTCAGTGTAGAAGAAGAAACGATTTTTTATATAGCGCCTCTCAAGATAAAAATCACGAGGCTCTTATAGCGCCCTCTTTAGGTTAAAACTCTGCACTACATTTGCATTTGAATGAGCCATTGCTATTGGCTAAGCTATACCTTAGTGCCATATGATGTCAGCTGCACTGCCGCTCTGGGGTATAAAAGCAGCCGAGTTTAGCGCTTGTGTGTGTGTGTGTGTGTGTGTGTGTGTGTGTGTGTGTGTGTGTGTGCGTGTGTGCGTGCGCGTGTGTGTATTTCGGGTACAAATTGAAAACTATAAAGAGGACCTAGAATGTAAACCACCATTTTCCTTGTTGTTGAATAAAGACAGCTTGGGTGGTCAACAGCAGCATGCCAAAAAGTCAAAGCCGTGTGTGACCTACTTTTTATGTTGATTGTTGATTAACTGCATTCTGGGTCCTCTTTAAAGAACACAAAAGTTGACAAGGCAAAAAATTAATAAATAAAAACATAACCAGAGAAAGCTTAAAAACAGCAGATCTGACAATGAGCTGGATAAACCTGTGTATATTAATCCAGGGTGGAGTGGTTATTAGAGGACAAAAAGGAGCATAGGTGTGAGTACTTAGAGCAAACGAAAGTGAGGGAGACAGCGAGCGATTTTTCTCAAGGATGAAGCTTTGTTGTACTTTACAATATTTTGAATGAAACTGAATTATTAAATTTAGGCATATTTTCTTTAAACAAATCAACAATCTGATCTTTTTAAAATATAAAGCCAGGAACAAAATCTTCAACCATGTTCATATTTTCACTTTGAATCATCACAATCAGCGCTTGTTTTCTTTTGTTTGTCACATATGATTGGAATTTCAAAGTCTTTTGTGACACTGGTCTAGAGCCAAGAATCTTTGTCTTCCAGGAACTGGAATTTTTTTTTAATCTCTAGAATTTTAAGTTTCTCCTGAAGTACTTTAGCTTTAAGACCTTTAAGACCTAAATTTGCAGAAATGGATAATGAGAATAACTTCGTAATTAATAAAAGATTTTAACAATTTGCAAACACACACACACGCATGCTCACCCGCTCATGTGCATGCACTGACCAGCTCCGGTGGCCTAGTGGTAGAGTGTCCGCCCTGGGACTGGGAGATCGGGGTTCGATTCCCGGTCGGGTCATACCAAAGACTTTGAAAAAATGGGACCCAATGCCTCCTCGCTTGACACTCAGCACTAAGGGGTTGGATTGGGGGGTTAAACCACCAAATAGTTCCCAAGCGCGGCCACAGCTGCAGCTCACCGCTCCCCACCATAGGGATGGGTCAAATGCGGAGGACAATTTTCACCACACACCAGTGTGTGTGACAAACTGATGGCTTTAATCTTAATCTTTTATCACACACACACGCATGCTCACTCGCTCATGTGCATGCGCGCATGCACACACACACACACACACACACACACAAAGAAACAAAAGCTCATGTCAGAGAGTTCATAGCTGTGTTTCAGTAACACTGAAGGTGTGCTACAAGAATATTGCTGAGGAGGAACAAGGAAGCATGAATCAGCTATTTTTTTTGCTTCCTGGTGAAATACCTTTGAAAATCACCTGCTGAGCTGTATAAAAGCAACATGCCTGTCATGATGGATAGTGACATATGAAGTGGATGCAAAAAGACATCAGACGGGTCAAGCTTTATCCCAGGTGACTATATATTTTATATTCTTTACTAAACCAATTTTATGTGCCCATTCTAAAATATTTAAATATGCATTATTTAGATGTTAAGTTATAGCAAAAATGTTCTTTTTGGCAGCATGGTTTGAGATACTTTTTGCAAAAAAGTAAAGAAAAGTGAATTATGAAATTTTCTTTGGTTTTACAGAGATGAATCTCTACCTGTACCTGGCGGTGGGTCTCACCCTGTGCTTGCAATTCCAGGTCACGGGTGAGTACAAACCAATATTTCTGTCATTTGGTTTAGCTGAATAACTTCATCTTTAAAAATAAAAATTTTTTTGAATGCACTTAAATTCTTTTCTATTTTGCAGTAATTGACATATTTATAAAAGCATTAAAACTCAGCTATGTAGTGAGTTTAACAGATTCTTGTCTACGGTTCCAGGAGCTCGTATAAGCCAGAGTCTGATTCTAAGGTGTGTGAACACAGCGAAAGCCAATGTGGATTCAGCTTACACATACTCTAGACAAATGTGAGTAGAAAAGGGCTTTTAAAATTCCTTTATAGCTGATTTTAACTGCTTCAAATGAAAATGTTAATAACCCAACACAGGACCCTTGACCGGGTGAAGAGAAGTACATCTACATACTCAGATGTCCTGAGGCTCATGAAACAACCCAGTGGTCCTTCTCGTCAGGCTGTACGCTCAGCAGACTACATGGAGAATGCGCTTCATCTAATCAAGAGAGCCTTAACACGCAACAAACGCTCCATCAATGCCACAGGTGTGTATTTAAACCTATTACTTTAAGTTTTACCAGCATGGATTTCAGTCATAGTCAATACTTGTTCCTGTTCTGTTTGGTTGTTAGATCTGATCTCTGCGGTGGAGCTGGGAGTGATCGCTAATCTGACAGGATGCACTGCACAAGTCAGACAGATTTCGTGCAGCAGTATTCCCAACCTGAACAAGTTTCGCACAGCGAGTAGCCTCTGCAACAACATGTGAGACAAACTACTGGAAAGACTTTTTAGTTTTCTAAATTATTTTCACCAATAGCTGGAACAAAATATAGTTAGGTAAAAAAAAGCAACAGAAAGGAAGAAAAACTGCAAAACCTATTTTGAACAAATCACAAAATTGTAGAATTTTGTCATTCAGCCTGACTTGGCTTTAATAATTGTTTGATGCTGCAACTTTTAGAAACTTTAGAAGAGACCATGTGTAAAATGTGGTGTTTTATTCTCACTGCTCCTCTAGTAAAAACACCCGCTGGGGTGCCTCCAAAGTGCCGTTTGTTCGCTGGCTGCCTCCTGAGTATGAAGATCAACTCACTCTTCCTAGAGGCTGGAGCAGTGGGTTGAGTATCAACCTTTATCCTCTTCCCTTGGTATGAATTTCTGAGCAGCTCATCACTAAACTTCAGCACATGGACCAGGACAAAACCTGTACTCATGCTCTCCTTCCTGTACTCAGGTCAGAGACGTGTCCAACCATATCCTGTCAACGGCTAATGTTGAAGTGAACCAAGACCCCCTCTACACTTTCCTGGTGACCATCTTCGCCCAGTGGATGGACCATGACCTGACTTTCACCCCTCAGTCTCCTTCCATCAGATCATTTAACGATGGCATTGACTGTGGAGTTTCCTGTGTCAGAACAGAACCATGTTTCCCAATCAATGTCAGTGCACACTCCCCATAGATCAAAACACGTATACATGTCTGAATACATTTAAACTAACAGCTTCTTATTTTTGAAACAGTTTCCCAGTAATGACCCTCGAGTTGGGGATGGTTCCTGCTTGCCCTTCTTCCGCTCTGCACCAGCCTGTGGTTCTGGACCCACGGGCGAGATCTTTGGGGCCATCAACACACGTCAACAGATGAACACACTCACAGCCTTCATTGATGCGGGTCAGGTCTATGGTTCTGACGACAGCAAGGCTCGCCTCCTCCGAGACCTCAGTACAGATCAGGGCTTGTTAAAGGTCAACCCAACTTATAAAGATGGCGACCGTCCTCTCCTTCCCTTCACCACCATGGCGGCCAACATGTGCGCCACTCGGCGCCGCATGACCAACGACCCAAATGCTACGGAGGTGCAGTGCTTTTTCGCTGGTGGGTTGAAGCTAATAATTTTCCTACAAACTTTAAGAAGCTAATTGTCATGTTGTGTAGTTTTTTTATTTACCCAAATCAGACAAACTCAAGAAACAGCTGATACAAAAAAAAAGGATTGTTTAATTTTTTGGCTGATACTAGTAAAAAGAATGATTGTGGGAGTCAATGGAAGAAGAAAAAACTGGTCAACAAGTTCCATGGCAAGGTTTGATATTGATTGCAGACAGTCTTACTTGGAAGGGGGATTTGGGTTTCAGAGGAAAGGCTATGATGATGATGACGGAGAAAAGGTGGTTTTGGTACGGGCTCAGAGGTCTGAACTATGGTTGAGATGGCGCGTCGGAGGGGGAGAGACCAGCAGCAGACAGCTGGGGTAATGAGAGGATGGCTCTAAGTGGGTTTCTTGAGAGGACTGGCTTGCAGCTTGTTGAAAAACATTGGCGACTGGTAAAGTTTCAAGGAGCGTAGAAAAATACACAGGGATCCCAAAACATACTTAAGAATTAGACTGTTTAAAGGTCAAGCATGGTTATTGCCACAAAAGGGACAATCAGGCATCGGAGCAGTCATCTGACAGATCCTTCATGCCGCAGTCTTGATGAGGGAATGGGAGGTAGCTGAGTGCAGCCTTACGCCTCATTTACACCGAGTACGGAACGGATGCGGTTTGGTTTCTGTTCGGCTTCCGCAAAGACCAAAAAGACCATTTAGTCCATTCAGAGCATTGGCTGTGGTGCAGATCCAGATGCGGAACTCTGGGAAGTTTCCGCATAAAGTGTATATTTTCCTGATGCTGCATGCTAATTGTCATCAAGTTAAAGAAATAACATGAGCCAGACAGGAAGTGAGACGTGTGTCAGTGAGTTGCATCAGATATATTTCAAAATAAAACATGATTCTTTTTTTTAACCCGCTTTTTTCTTATTATTAATGACATAAGTATCAGTTCCTAGTGTATGATAGTTCACTTTCTGTACAAGTACATCTTTAAATGTTTTATCTCAAATTTCGAATCATCGCAAGAGGAAATTTCCGGAGGCATTGAGCACATGAACCACAGTTGGCGTGAATGACAGTTCTTCCGGAAGCCGTCTGGAAAGCGGGCCGTATCCGTTCTGTACTCGATGTAAATGATGCGTGACCCTCACAGGTGACAGCAATCAGGTGAGGGAGAAATGAACAGACAAACAAAAGGGGAACAAAATAACCAAACCACCATACCAGAACCATGACACTAATATGAAACGGCCTAACTCCCACAACACATTTCTCTAGTTATTGAACTTGTTTGACCTTTCAGGTGATGATCGCTCCATTGAGAACACTGGACTGACTTCTATACACGTTCTGATGTTGAGAGAGCACAACCGTCTTGCTTTGGCCCTGGCTGAGCTCAACCCCCAATGGGACGGAGAAAGACTCTACCAAGAAGCACGCAAGATAATGGGTGGATACTTCCAGGTAAGAGACGTGAAGAAGAGAACAAAGAATGAAGGGGTTAGAAAACACTGCAACACTAGTTATAGAGAGCACTCTAGGACCGCTGGACTGGTAAACACTTTTAAATAAAGATGATAAATTGTTGAGAAGGCAGGCTGAGGCTTTCATAAAGATGACTAGTTTGGTTAGCTCAGGCTTAGAAACAGGAGCCAAACTATTTAGAATGACGGGTCGGGCTAGAGTCGGAACAGGCAGAGATAAAGCTGAAGGATAGATGCTAGATCTAACCTTACTGACATTATCCACGTTGAAAGACATAAGTTTTCATAGGCTCCAGTGGGCAATTCCCACCACCTCCATCTTGGCCAGGCCATACGTCTCGCCACTCCCAGAAAATACAAAAATAGAGATGAGAGCAGGGCTGTGAGGTTGGGGACAGATGATTGAAGCCCAAAAAACTCTGAGACGATGTAGCTATATGAGCTAACCTATATAACCAAAACTGACAGAGGTTAGTGGGCGCTTTTAGCCAGAAAACTGCAGTTGAGTGACTGCTACCATCTGCCATCTAGGCTGTGACACTTTTAATGTGATGCAGAGGCTGAAACCTTCTTTGCAAGTAGGAGGGCAAGCTGCAAGCGCTAGCACTGACGGTTTATTGGACACCTGTTAATCAAAAGACACGCCCCTAATTATTAATAATTTCAAGGTTTAAATACATCTAAATGGATGAGTTACAAAAAAATGAACCCTTCAGAGTTGTCATGAGGATAAACGCTTTTGTACCAGGCTGTAAACATGTTTATTTCTGCTGTGAAGTAGACATTTTTAACATGGGAGTCAATGGGAACTTGCTCCTTCTGGTACCAGCCCCTAGTGGATGAAGGAGGAACTGCAATTTCTGTCCGTGTTGGCTTCTTTTTTGGCAGCTGGAGATTGCCCCTTGCAACAAACCGAAGAAGACTTCTAAATAAAACATATACATTTATGCAATTCAGTCATCTCATTGGCTTTAACTAAGCCTGATGTGATACCTTGTGCCTACCAAAACCACTCACTGCCTCTAAAGCTTCACAAGCTTACTAAGCTCTGCTGGACTTCCTCTTCAGCCTGAGGACTCCATTTACATCACATGCCTACTGCGTTGTTTGAGACTTTTTACCAAGACAACTAAACACTGTACAGTTGCCACTCCTTACTGTTTTACAGCTGTGTCTTCAGCTCAGAGCACGGCTCATTCAGGCACCATTGAAATCTGTAAACTTGAGGCTAAAAATTGGATTTGAAGATCTCCTGGGCTGTTCTCAGTACATCCTTGCATGATGCATGAATCCACCTATTCCTGTCCCTAAACCCCTAAACCTAATTGCCTAAACAGTTTCCAACTTCACTGAAGGAAACGATCAGCGCCTTCTTAGTATGAATTGACGATGGAGAGCAGTGAGAGTACAAGTATGCATTTTTGTATTTCAGGTCATCACTTTCAGAGACTTCCTCCGCCACATTGTTGGACCAGACTTAATCTCCCAGCAGCTGTCCACCTACCCAGGTTACGATGAAAATGTGAATCCCGACATTGCCAATGTCTTTGCCACAGCTGCCTTCAGATTCGCTCATCTGATGGTTCAACCCTTCATCTTCCGCCTTAATGAGACTTTCCAGGATCACCCTGATTACCCCACTCAGCCACTGCACAAAACCATGTTTGCACCATGGAGAGTTGTCTTTGAGGGTACGGTTTTGAATATTTTCACACTCTCTTTAACAGAGAGTAGATTTGTTAATTAAATCTCATTGGTTTCGTGTGCTTTGCAGGTGGAGTGGACCCAATCTTGAGAGGCTTGGTGGGTCGTCCAGCTAAGTTGAACACACAGGATCGCATGATGACTGAGGAACTGAGGGACAAGCTTTTTAAATTCTCTTCAAAGTTGGCAATGGATTTGGGATCACTGAACATGCAGAGGGGCAGGGACCATGGAATCCCTGGTATTTATCTAGTCTAAATACCTTCTAAAGTCTAGAAAAGCTGTTTGCTTGTTTAGTTTCTGCATTATCCTAAAATATGTTTGCCTCTTTTAGGCTACAACAAATGGCGTGGATTCTGTGGACTGTCACAGCCAAAGACACTCAGTGAGTTGGCTAACGTGCTGAACAACACAAACTTGGCCCAGAAACTGCTGGATCTATATGGCACACCTGACAACATTGATATTTGGCTGGGAGGAGTATCTGAGCCATTTCTCCCTGGAGGAAGAGTTGGACCCCTGTTTGGCTGCCTGATTGCAACCCAGTTCCAAAAGATTCGCCAGGGAGACCGGTAATAAGACAGAATGTTTTATAACATAACTTAGTTATTTAGATCAAAATCAGATTTTTTAACATTCAGAAATGTAAAAACTAAAACTTTGTCTTTTTTAAAAGATTTTGGTGGGAAAATGAAGGTGTCTTCACCTCATCTCAGAGGGCGTCTCTGACGCAAACGTCACTCGCCCGCATCATCTGTGACAACACGGGTATCACTGAAGTACCAGAAAAACCCTTCCTGTACCGTCCTCGTGGTGCTGGTTATGCCCAGTGTGCTGACATTCCTGCTTTTGACCTCAGTCCATGGATAGAGGGTGGTATGTTCATGCTCTGATTTTTTTCTTAAACATGTACTGACACTGGTGTAGCATTATGATTATTTGTTCCACAACTATTCCTCCTTTTTTAGACTTGTCTTAGGGTGAGTCTACTACTTTCTCTCACATAAATGCTGAAGTTCAGAGAGTGAATTACACAAAGGCTTTTGGGGGAGCCATAATTTGCCTCCTGCATTGTGATTTCCCAATTCCCGTGCACACGCGTAGAAATTTTACAGCACAAGAGTCCGAATTTTGGTAGTTTTACCAGTCGTAAACATACAAAAAGCAACAGCGGATCCACATGCAGTACAATATTTTGTGCCTTATCATAGACATCCAAGTAAGGAGCAACTTTTTTCAGAAACACAATCACCCTCACCACCACCACCATCATCATCAGCAACAGCAGCAGCAGCACCATCATCATTATCATTAACACCATCATCAACACCATCATCAACAACGCCATCAACTTTCCCACCCTTATCATCATCATCATCACCATCATCATCATCAGTACCATCATCATCATCATCACCACCATCACTGCCATCAGCTTTCCCACCCCTATCATCATCAGTACCATTATCATCATCACCACCATCACTGCCATCAGCTTTCCCACCCCTATCATCATCATCATCATCATCATCATCATCATCATCATCATCATCATCATCATCATCATCATCAGTACCATCATCATCATCACCACCATCACTGCCATCAGCTTTCCCACCCTTATCATCATCATCATCATCATCATCAGTACCATCATCATCATCACCACCATCACTGCCATCAGCTTTCCCACCCTTATCATCATCATCATCATCATCATCATCATCATCATCATCATCATCATCATCATCATCATCAGTACCATCATCATCATCACCACCATCACTGCCATCAGCTTTCCCACCCCTATCATCATCATCATCATCATCACCATCATCAGTACCATCATCATCATCACCACCATCACTGCCATCAGCTTTCCCACCCCTATCATCATCATCATCATCATCATCACCATCATCAGTACCATCATCATCATCACCACCATCACTGCCATCAGCTTTCCCACCCCTATCATCATCATCATCATCATCATCAGCACCATCATCATCATCACCACCATCACTGCCAT
>SSNS01000040.1:662068-680015 GCA_006937985.1 Aphyosemion australe
ATCATCATCACCACCATCACTGCCATCAGCTTTCCCACCCCTATCATCATCATCATCATCATCATCATCATCATCATCATCACCACCATCACTGCCATCAGCTTTCCCACCCTTATCATCATCATCATCATCATCATCATCATCATCACCATCACCATCATCAGCACCATCATCATCATCACCACCATCACTACCATCAGCTTTCCCACCCCTATCATCATCATCATCATCAGCACCATCATCATCATCATCACCACCATCACTGCCATCAGCTTTCCCACCCCTATCATCATCATCATCATCATCATCATCATCACCATCATCATCATCAGCACCATCATCATCATCACCACCATCACTGCCATCAGCTTTCCCACCCTTATCATCATCATCATCATCATCATCATCATCATCATCATCATCATCATCATCATCATCATCATCATCACCATCACCATCATCAGTACCATTATCATCATCACCACCATCACTGCCATCAGCTTTCCCACCCCTATCATCATCATCATTATCATCATCATCATCATCATCATCAGTACCATTATCATCATCACCACCATCACTGCCATCAGCTTTCCCACCCTTATCATCATCATCAGTACCATCATCATCATCATCATCACCACCACCATCACTGCCATCAACACCACAATCAACTTTCCCACCCCCATCATTACCATCACCACCATCAACATCATCATCACCATTATTACCACCACCATCAACACCACAATCAACTTTCCCACCCTCATCATTACCATCATCACCATCACCACCATCAACATCATCATCCCTATCCCCTCTAGTGTCATCATCATCATCATCATCAGCACCATCATCATCATCACCACCCTCACTGCCATCAGTTTTCACACCCCCATCATTACCATCATCACCATCACCATCACCACCATCAACATCATCGTCACCATCATTACCACCACCTTCACCAACATCAACAGCGCGATCAACCTTCCCACCCCCATCATCATCACCCTCATTACCACTGTCCCCATCACCACCCCCAACATCATCATCCCTATCCCCTCTAGTGTCATCATCATCATCATCAGCACCATCATCATCATCACCACCATCACTGCCATTAGCTTTCCCACCCCCATCATCATCATCATCATCATCATCATCATCATCATCATCATCATCGTCATCATCATCATCACCACCACCACCATCATCGCCATCAACTCTCCCACCCCTATCATCATCATACATAATACAAGTAAGGGATCAACATTTTCCAGGAACACAATCACCATCATCATCACCATCAACTTTCCCACTCCTGTCATCATCATCATCATCATTACCGTCACCTTCACCAACACCACCATCAACACCGCTATCAACTTTCCAACCCCCATCATTACCATCACCATCACCACCATCAACACCGCAATCATCTTTCCCACCCCCATCATCACCATCACCATCACCACCATCAACACCGCAATCATCTTTCCCACCCCCATCACCACCATCAACACCATCAACATCATCATCACCATTATCACCACCACCAACACCGCAATTATCTTTCCCACCCCCATCATTACCATCATCACCATCACCACCATCAACACCATCAACATCATCATCACCATTATTACCACCACCAACACCGCAATCATCTTTCCCACTCCCATCATTACCATCATCACCATCACCACCATCAACATCATCATCACCATTATTACCACCACCATCAACACCACAATCAACTTTCCCACCCCCATCATTACCATCATCACCATCAACATCATCGTCACCATCATTACCACCACCTTCACCAACATCAACACCGCCATCAACTTTCCCACCCCCATCATCATCATCATCATCATCACCCTCATTACCACTGTCCCCATCACCACCCCCAACATCATCATCCCTATCCCCTCTAGTATCATCATCATCATCATCATCATCATCAGAACCAAAAGAATTGCTTAACCAATGTAAAACAGAACTTATATTAGCCCTGGTTATCACCTTATATTAGTAGGGACCACACCAGCCTGGATTTCTCATTAAAGGTACCATCTGAAATTTATTTCTGGAACATTTTTTGCCGTATATCTTGAAACGCTCTTCACATACCGATGGCTACCAATGAATTAAATGTTTTGTTAAAAAATGAAATATTTTAACCACCTCCGAAACACACAATTCTGGGAAAACATCCAATCCAGTGCTGGTGCTAAGGGTGAATTAGAAACAAATTATTTGCCCTAAAAATTTCTCAAGCTACTTTTTCAAAAACAAATAACTCGATATTACAGTGAAATGTATTTATCTACTTATCAAGCTACCGTTTATGACTCGTCTTCGCTGGTCATCTAGAATCTGCTGGTGCTGAGCCGTAGCTGGCAACAGCCATGAAACTCACCAAACGGGAATGAGATCGTGACTCGTTTTGAAAATGGGCTGCAGTAATCAAACTTGACCACAGGATGTCATTCTTTCTTCATTCTTATACATAATGCACCTTTAAGAGGTTATTGTTATGGGTTCATGGTCACTACAGAGGTCTGTGATGTTCTCTTGTAGATCATTAAAAATAAGTCCATGGCACAAACGCCATGCAAACAGGTCAAACAACATGTCTGAAAGTTTTTTTGAAAAGTTTTTCATTGGATGATATCAGAATATTTTAGTAATGTCTGATGTGTTTTTGCAAATACTAATATTTTACCCTAAAACGCTTCAGGAATCTTGTGGAAAAAATAATATAAATTGAATCTGAACTTTTTTTAGAGCTCACCCTTGATGTGTCAGATCAGGGCTTTCGGGGGAGCCCATCTCCCTTAAAAGGGAGCAGGCTCCCCATAATTTGACCGTTTACAATATTTCATTACATACCATATTCATTTTTGACAATACTGAAGTTATTAGAAAAATAATGTTTGGATTTTTTTCTGTTTTTCAGAACCATATGAACTTGAGCCTCCAGGACCTGCAGGTAAATCTTCGATTAACACCTTGCTATTGAAGCGTGATTTCAAAGTTATGTAAAGTGACGTTTTTAAGTATGTGTACTCATTTGTCTACCTACAGGACCACGCGGTCCACCAGGCCCACCAGGCCCACCCGGACCTCCCGGACCCCCTGGAACCAGTGAGAATGTTGCCTTCTCTGTGCGCCTGGGCAAAAACTTCCCCAAAGCTAGTACCCCCATCACCTTCCTTGATGTCATCTACAACGGACAGAACAGCTATGACACCAAGACAGGTGTCTTCACCTGTGAGCTCCCAGGCGTTTATGAGTTTGAGTTCCACTGCACTGTCCACCATACCGCAGCCAGCATCAATCTGCTGCGTAACGGGGACCTGATTCTGCACTCATTCACCACCCGCCAGAGTGGCTATATCTCAGCCAGTGGCAGCACCTTCATCAAGCTTGAGAAAGGAGACAAGGTCTGGCTGGTGGCCAACCATGATGGCAATGGAATCACCAGTGACAGCTTCTTCTCTGGTCACCTGTTGTTCACTGAGTAGAAAGGCTGAAATAGCTCAGTTTTTACCCCAAGTAAAGGAAAAACAGGCAAATTTAAGTAATAAAATGTTTTCTTGTTACATTACTAACATGGTTTGAATTGTTATCACTGGTTTATATCACTAGAATCACTGGAATAAACACACTTCACCAGCAAAATAAAAAAAAAAACTAAAACTTTTTGCCAACTTTACAAAAGTTTTCATTTGCTGGATTATTTAATCACATCCTAGAGATATTTGTGACATAATGGAACTTATTTTGAAGACTGAAGTTACAGCTAAATATGTCTGTTCTTGTTTTAACTGTAAAAATGTGATCAAAGTATTTTTGACATTAAATTAATTATTTACAAGTGAATCATTTTCTTAGTGAAATCTTTGAGAAATATAAACCTTTTCTGTCAAATGTTCCTACAAATTCATGAGTGCTGTTCATGTGGTGACCACTAGATGGCGACAACGCAGAAGTTTTAATACACAGGAAACCGAGGACGAGCTCTTGCATGCTGGACATTCTTCTTCTTCTAGGATTGTAAAATGACTGAGAAAACTTTAGTCTCATTTTTTTGTTTTCATCAAATAATAATGACATTAATGCCCAGATTATTAGAAACAAACTCGACTCTGGTTCAACCAAACATAATAAGTTATTTTATTTCAATGTCTTGTTTTTGCACAGATGTTTAAATAATAATATTCAGAATAATTGTTGTAAGAAAAATTCTTACAACATAAACAAGGATTTTTTTCTATCATGAAACAGTGAAACACAGAAATAAACATGCAGAGCATCACATAAAACATGAGAAATGAATTTATTTATTAAAGGATTGTGGATTAAATAGGCCTCTGATGCCGCAGAGGAGCCATGTTGGTGACAGGCCACAGGTTTATGAAGCTTAGACAAAAATGAGGACATTTTGTTTGCTTTTCAGTATTTTTTAAAACTGCATCATGAAAAAAAATACTGGAAGTGATTTATTAAGATCAGAAAAACCTGAATGTTTTTACATGAAAGTTCTGAAACGAAATATTTTATATGAATTATTTTGTGGTTCATTCTTAAAGCCTCATTGAAATCTATGAAAGTTTACAGAAGGAAATAAACAGCTGACAACATTCCTAGGCAGGATTAAAAAAAATGAAAGAAATTGCTATTTTAATAATGCATGAACATTGTCTAAAATCTTCAAATAATATCTAAAGTTAATGCAGAAAGTCATGCAGAGCACAAACTGTGACGCTTCAGAGAGATTATTAAATGCATGCCTGTGGTTTTGTAGACTTTTAAGTCAAACTGTCTGCAGTGAAGTGAATGAGCAGATGTTAAACTGCATCCAAATGATGCTCCTAATTTACCACAAAAACACAAATGACTCAATCCAAAGAAGCAATGTGCAGCTCAGATCAAACTTTTAAACCTAATGGGCCTGATATTGTCCACCAGTTGGCCCTCTGAGTTACACTGTTTAGCTGCTTTTTGCAACTATAAACTATTTTATTTCCAATATTTTTTTATTTAAATTGGAGGAAGAAAAAGCCCAGAAAAGCGATGGTTTGTTGTATATTGAGAAATGAGGCTGAAGGCAGTCCCGTTTTAATTGCACATATCCACAATCCCGCAGGGATCTGCATCCTTCCCTAAAAACGTAAACAAAAAATCAGCGCAATATATGGAGATCGATAGGTGACGTGATGGGTCGCATTAGTCCTCTTGTTGTTTTCTGCAGAGAGGAGGAGACGGAAACCAGCTGCTGCATCCTCACACACACACAGTGTGGAGACTGAGGACACCTGGTGGAGGGAAAAGAGTGACACAGAAGAAATGTGTTGAGTTAAGGAAATAACTAAAACATGCTGATAGGCCCCAGAGCAGAGAGTGAGAAAGAGGAAATGTGGGTCATGAGTTTGTATCTGTTGTTTATTGCAGTAAAAGGTTTTTAACGTATAAAATGATACAAAATTATACAAGAACAGTGCCAACAGTCCTGTTCAGGTAACCATAAACTCTGCTCGTGACAAAACATGCAACTATACAACCAACATGGCTGCAAATTGTGTCCCAGGAAGGCACCACTTGTGACTCTAAGTTATTTTCTCTGCATCAGTTTTTGCAAAGTCAGAAATTTTTAGATTATTGTGCATTTTTACTTGTTTATGTTCTACTAGCTGCCTCTAAAAATGTGAATTTAGCAAAAGTTCCTTTGAACGAGACAGAAAACAAACAAGTGTCACTAAACTACAGCAACATTGAAATGTTTACTAAATGCAGATGAAAAATGCTTAAAGGATACTTTGTGGTGGAAAACGACTATTTTACAAAAATTTATTTGACTTCCCGCATTTTTTTCCTTAATGGAACAAAATTAAAAAGCAAAACCTCAAACGTCTCATAGACTCTCCATGAGAGTTGCGTCAGTACATTCAATTTAATCCTGGAGAATATCTCCGTAAATCAGAACCGAGTGAGTCAAAACAACAGAAAGTCTCCCTGACTGAAAGCTGCAGATGTAATTTTTTGGTCTACTTAAATTCTGGTTCCACATTTATGCACAAATATCTTTAAAAAGGCACCCCATTGGTCATTTATGTGACTTTTTACCCTCTCATAGCACAAAAGGATATCAAGATTTTTATAAATTATCATTGTTGCTCAGGTGGTACGGAAGAGGATTAGTGCCACTGAAAAGAAAAAAAGAAAAGAAAGAGAATTCTGACTTTTTTCAGACTTTAACCTCAGAAGGAAAAAAGTCAGAATTCTCTTTTTTTCAGTGGCACTAATCCTCTTCCATACTCAGGTTTATTATTCAGTTTTGATTTTATTTTTAAACATTCAAAAATAGATTTAGAAACAGTTTTAAAATAAAAAATGTGTAAAATTATCTTTTTGCCCGTTTTCCTCCACTTTTTCCAAATCAGGTCTGCGAGGAAAACCCAGAAACCTTCTCTGCAGATTCTCCTGGGAGACACCAAAAGGGTCCTGGGTCTGCTCCGGGCTTCCTCCCAGAGGGACTCGCTTGGAAAACCTCCAGAGGACCAAAAGCATCCCAGTCAGCTCAGCTCAACTTAGATAATTACTTGAGATCCACACCCTATCAAACTGTTTTTCTGGATTGATTTCTAAATAAATAATAAAGCTAATTAAATATTTTGCAGCTTACAAAGCAGAATCTGTGGAGCGTCAGATTTGCACGTTTCCTTAAATATAAATAAAATTGTTATTTTAAAGCCTGTTTCACACCAAATGAGGTCCAGAGGCGCTGTCATGGAATGGAGGTCGTTGTAGGACCCAAACGCAGGTAATCCAGGGGGCAGCCAGGTATGGTTCAAAAAATAAAAATGTTTATTTAAGCAGTGGTCTGGAGCAGGAACAAAAAAAACAACAGGGATGATGACACAAGGAACCCATGGTAACAAACACAGACAGCACAAGGAACCGACAACGAGTGGATAACTGAGCTGGGTTTAAATAGACTGAGGAGGTGAGTGGAGACGATCAACAGGTGTGATGAGTGCTAATGATAATGGGTTACAGGTGTGACTAGTTAACTGAGGATGGGAGGCAATACAAAACACAAGAGGACTGAACCGAACCAGAGAAATAATAAAATGCAGAAACATAATAAGAAGACACTAAAATAACTGCTAGAATAAATAAAGAATATAGGAGCACGATAATAAATGAATTAACTGAACTAATAACCAAATGACAAGAAGCAACTAACAGAGGGGAACACAGGAAGGAAACTGAGAATGAATTGACTGAAGACTAAAACACTAAACATAAGAGGAACAGGACGACTAAGGGGACACAAGGACAACAGCTAAACTGGAGGGATTAACTAAATACCAGGGGACAATGAAAGATAACTAATGTGGGAAGAAACAGCTAAGAGGAACACAGGGGTCAAAGGTAACTGATACAAAAGGATACTAAACTTACAGGGACCTGGTAATACTTAAATACACAAGAAGGGGAAAGGAAAACTAAAGAGAAAAACAACACTAATGGGCTGGAGAATGGACATGGCAGAACTTAAGGAATGAGAAATAAAGTAAAAACCTGAATGATAATTGAAGGGACTGGAGACAAGGGAGATGGGATATGGAAGGGCCAGGGAGGACATTGGGAGGACATTGACAGGACATGACAGGCGCTCTGGTTTATGTACGAACTGCGGTTCGTGTGCCGAATGTCTCCAGATCCACAAGAGCATCAAATCATTAGAAAATACGTTTAAAAACATACCTGTAAAACTAGCATGAACTAGCATACACTGATATCCCTGTCATTAATAAAAAACCAAAACCCATGAAAAACAATGCAACACAGGTTTTATTTTGAAATAAACCGGCTACACCTGGCTGAAACACATCTCACTTCCTGTCTGGGTCATTTTTTTCAAAAAGACAATCCGCCTTTTGGCATCCAGAAAAATTACACTCTGTGCCGAAATTTTCCAGAGCTCCGGATCCGCATCATACTCGGTGTGAATGCTCTGATTGGACTCAACTATTTTTGGTCTATGCCGAAGCTGTATGGAAACCAGACGGCTTCCGTTCCACGTTTGGGTCTAAATGTACTTTAGGAGCTAAAAGAGGCTAAAAAATGCAAACTTCTCAGCGTAAAATCTTTGAAATAAAGTATTTGTCCTCTGCTAAGTAACACAAACATTTACTTTAGGATATGAAAATAAAATGCTTTAAGTACAGAAGTTAAATATTTGAGGCAGCGTGGGGTTTTTGGTTGTTCCTCCTGGACAGAGCTCTGCTGTGAGATCCAGGATTACCAAACTCCGGGCCACCTGTAAACATAAAATCACTCCCGTCCTTTTACCTTTGGTGAGATGACGTCAGAACGTGAACGTGATGAACTTTTAGAGTCTTCAAAGTGTTCCTGCTGCTCCACTCTGGTCAGAGAGGACGGTCCGTGATGGTCCTGTACATCTGCAGCGAGGTCACCTCCACATCCGGAACCTTAGAGTTCTGAGGGCGTCCCGTTGGGCTGTACGCGGCCAACCGTCCCATGAGACTGAAGCCGGTGGTGGTTCGACCCACCTGGGGGAAACCCAAAGCTAGCGAGACGGCAGGACGCCGCAGGAAGCGGTTGGACATCACCAGATCTCCGTAGCCCTGAGCGTGGGAGGTGTAGCTGGTGCGACGGATTCGAGCCCGTCGAGGGAGAGGAGTCACTTTGGCCTGTCTCACCTTAAACATCACCTGAAAATTTAGGGAGGAGAAAAACCTTTTAAAAAGAGAATTATAGTGACTTTTAACAGCTTTTAAACCCAGTCACAACAATGGAACCAAAAAGGATTTCGTCTTTTCCATTTCATTAATGAGCAGGATACTAAACCCTGCAATTCTGGGGCTCTGCAGGATTAATGGTATAGAAGCCAACTAATGCCTTAGTAGTGTTAAAGGGAAATACTTTCAATTATTTATATTTAAATATTGAAATGGGTCTTATTGGTAATAACGTCCCAAGAAATGTATGACTGAGTTTGAAATGACCTTCTCTAAACCAACCAGCCTCCAGATGCTGTCCTAGAAAACAAACAATCTAATGAAAACCTTAGTTTTCTGATTAAACAACTTTCAAAAAGACTCAGTCAAGATGTATTTTTTATCTGTACCTTATCATTGATGGTGGGACAGAGCTGAGTCAACAGGAAGTGGTAGGTAACCACAGGAAGGATGCACAGGATGGAGGTGAGCAGGATCATCAGCCAGACGTTGGGCTGGTTCAGAGAGTTTCGAGCCGTTCCTGAATCAGCAAAAGCTTCAAGTTAAGATCTTTTATTGTTCTACTGTCATCACAGAAAACCTCTGATTCTTATTAGAAACCAAACAACTCAAAATGACCAACATGCCATTTAAACCAAACAATTCCTCTGTGTGAGGGCAAATTACATTTTAATAAATTACATTTGACTATATTTATTGTAAAAAAAACTAAGTAAATTATTTAATTATTTTTTTAAACTAAGAAAAAAATTTTTTTTCATGTAAAAACAACTTTAAAAGAAAAAAAAAAGCTTTAGTTAATGATTAGCCCATAGACATGAATACGTAGACGCCCCATTGGGCGCTGGAGAGCGTAACAGCGTCGCCACCATTTTGGATGGGTCTCCTCATTCTGCAGTCAATGCAGCGTGGGCAACTATGCCTGTTTTTGTGCAGCCTATGGTTGCAACAACCATGTCATGTCATGTGTTTGATTTTGTGAAAAAGCTCGATAAAATGTGTATTTTAGCTGGGTAAGCACCCTCCTCAGTAAAAATTAATGCACTAGGGGCGAATGGAGACCAAACTAAGATGGCGGCCTGCCACTACGGCAGCTCCTGTAGGCAGCGCCAGTCCACAAGGCGTCTACGTATTTATGTCTGTGGACTAGCCATCTTATGCTAACATGTGCTTGTGATGCTAACGTACCGCTACAGCTAATCTACGTATAAATCACCAACTCACTGTTCTGCTATGTTAACAGATTAGAGCTAAAAATGGTCATTAAACACAATCTTCTGTTTATGACCCTAACCCTAAGAACCTTGTGTTGGGAACAAAACAAAAAATGAGTTTTAACTCATTTATCAGATGAATTAAATTAGCAATAGGCAGAAAATAAACGGATCTAATAAAGTTTATGAAGCAAACCAAGTTTTAAAATCAAATATTAAAAACATTGAACCAGTTGTTAAAAATGCTGCTAGTTTTGGATCTGGGTTAGAGACTGGCCTCCAAGCTGTGCAGAGGACTGGCGGGGCTAGAGGAAGGAGCAGATTTACTCGTGTCGATAGTGAGGTTGATACCACTGTCAATTGCATTGTTGTTCTTGTTAGGAGATGAGGGCTGACTGGAGTATTTACCCCTCCTCCAAGCGGAGTCATCATCCATGTCATCAATGAGGGGAATGCTCGGTGTGGAGTCGTCTATCCTAAACTCTGGGTGTGTCATGAAGTTGTGTATGGATGGTCTGGAGTCAGGTTTTTCCAGGCCTTCTTAAAGGGAGCTACGGAATGCATTCACAACTGGGATCTGTTGTGAAACAAAATACAAAGAGAAGAAGAAAAAATTAGCTACAGGTGATGTCAGCTGTGATTCAAGCTAGTTGCAGGGAACCTTGGAATGAGAGAAAAGAGTGAAATTAAAAGAAGAAAGAACAAAGAAGGTGAAAACAATCCTCTAATTTTAAAATATAAGTGTAGGAGAAGAGAAAAGTGAAGAAACAAGAGAGAAGGCAACTGCTGTCTGTGTTCTGCTTGCACAAGATGGTCACAAGTCACTCAATTTTGGCGTGCACTAAGGAAAAGTGTGAAGAACGTAATCATAAAGAACACAAGAAAATATCAAGATGAATTGCACATCAAAAAGACAGTTTAGGGTTGCTCAATTAATAGAATTTCAATCACAATTACAATCTGGGTTTTGGATGATTATAAAAACAAAACGAGACGATTATTTGTCCTCCCTTGCAGTTTACTCCTGCACTGCTCCGAGTTGCAAATAGAGAGCACCTGACACACAGTGTTGCCAACATAGCAACTTTTTTGCTATTTCTAACAACTTTTCAGACATCATTCTTTACGTTTTTTCCCAAAAGCACCTGGTGAACAACATTAGCTACTTTCTGTATAACTTTGTTGTCAATATTCCCTTCAGGTTAGCAAAACACTCAGCCTGCACTCCGGATCGTCCTTCTGGTCATGTTCTGGACATTGGTCATGTTACATGGACTGACCAATCATAAACTTTTCTCAGTGAAGCTCAATCGCTCAAAATTTCTGCTGTTTTACAAGCTAAATAAATTCAAGAAACAGCAAGCCATATCTGAAGTAGATTTATATTATATCAGGGCTGCAAACTCTCACGCCAAGAGAGTGCGAGACACGCATTTGACTGTCTTCACATGCTCTCACGCCACATCTCGTATTTTTCAAACTGATAAATAATAATAGTTCATCTCTCTGAGCGACATGTTGCATGGTACTACTTACACACTCCCCTACGGCTCTGCTGGACAGCACTAAATAATTATTATGCAGCAGGTTGTGGATGTTTATTACAATATAGATGTTTCTATTTATTTTTATATTTCAAAAGTTTGCACTGTATAGCTCTCTTTTGTTGTCAATATTTGCAGTATTTGTTTTATTAAATTGGGTTTGTATTGGGTAGGCTTAAATAAGTTAAACTTCAGCCTTTACCCTTTTGGTCATAAACTATGAGGAAGTGTAGTGTCTCCTTTACACGAGGAATCAGGAATTGTTTTCGTGATTATCTTGTTTCTTTCTTTCTTTTCATTTAGTTTTTCTTTTCCTCTGATTGTTCCCTGTGCAATGTTATGCCCTAATAAAAAAAAGCAAAAAAAACAAATTTAACAACGTTAATTAAAGATTGTCTTAAATAATCGAGATCTCAACTTCAGTCAAAATAATCGTGATTATCACTTTTGCCATAATCAAGCAACCCTAAGACAGTAGAAAAGAGAAAATGGAAAAAAGCAGCATGAAAGGAAAAAAAAGACAAAGCTTCAGAGATGCCAACATTAGAATGAAAAAAAAAACTTGGGTGAGTACAGTATGTGCCAACTGAACCAGAAGCTAATGCAGGAGATAGGTGTAGAAGACTATTTTCATGTCCAGCCTGCATGAAAAACTCAGTGATCGATTATAATCAGAAATAAGATTTTAAAAATGGTTTCGCAGTGTTCCATACCTTTAAAATAAATAGACTTTAGGACTGTTACTGAGATGAACTTCCATTCTCATAGTTTGGCATTCATTGTTGGAGTTAGGCCTTTACAATAGCATAAGTGGGCTAATCTTCATAAAAATTAAACAGAAACATAAAAATGCTTATTACGAGATAGGAAAAATTTATTACAGACAAAATATTTACCCTTTTTGTGAAAAATAGTAAACATCTGAATCAATATCATTCTTTTAATAATTGTTTTGATACCCACTAACATTTTATTATGAGTAAAATTTCACCTGAGTCTGAATGCGGTTTGAACCTCTGAACCACAGGATTTGTTCTCTCCTCAGCTCCCACTCCACATGGTCAATCTCGATTCTCTTCGCTTACGTCCTCCTCAGGTAACTTGTCGTTCTGAGTTAATTGATCTTCTCGACGCAGGAAGCGCAGCTTGCTCTTTGGTATGGAGGCTATCACCTGACAAAAAAAAGAAGTTCTGATTTGAAATTGTCATGGGAAAAAGTGTTTGCTGTTTCTGATGTTTTTTGCTCAAAGGATATGATGGATCACGAAGTTCGTCTGACGTCACTCCTCTCGTCCCCAACTGGTGCTGCTGGAACGGGCCGTTGTTCTCACTCTTGAACTGCCGAGCTGTTCTGAATTTGACTTCTCGTTTCCCACTCTCCAGTTCGTTGAATCTTCTGACCGAACAAAGAATGAGCAAAAAGACTGCCTAGTTGCAATCAACTTAAACTCTTTATTTCACTCATCACTCTTCATGGTAACCTGATGTACATTCAGGGAGATTGCGACCATCTCCCAGCGTATAATGGCGAATCTGACTTGCATTTGAAAGTTACACAGCTTATTCCCTCCTGCAGTTCCTGTCTGGTACCAGCGGTACCAGCAAGGTCCTAACTCTCGTTCCCTTAGCAACCAACATTCTTTTGTTTATGGCTCCAAAAACTGGGCCTCCTGTCTTATCTGTTCCTAGGTCATAGAATCCTCACCTACCCTCTTGCACAATCGTCAAAATTAGCACATTTTTAATGCATTAATGCAAAGCCCCCTTAACAGCATTCATTTTTTTAATGCGCGATTAACGCGCAGGCTTCTGTAGTTTTGTTTTGGCCCTCCTCGCATTCCATAGTCTGACGTAAATAAGAAGCAGGAACAAGCTATTGGCCAGAGGCAAATTTCCTTTGAATCACATGTGTAAAAATGTATTAAACCCTCAAGTCAATTTCTTTTTAGGATTTCCACAGCTGGATTTTTAAGAAACACAACAGTTTTTAAATGGCGCGGGGACATACGCCTACCAGACTTCCAGTATGAGCGTAAGCCAGCGATGACATAACCGCTCAGAAAGCGAGTGTAAACAGTGTGTAAAAAGTGACCCGCAGCTCAGTATTTAATGTTTCACTAGTCAGATGTGCACACGTATGTTTAACTCAGAAGACTCGTGAGCTGAACTGGAGACCGGTGGCGAAACGGAGGAGGAGGGTACAGTTTGTTTGGGACCTCTCAGCTGAGGTCTCAGCTGATGAGATAGCTTCATCATTCTGTCCCAATTTAATTCAATAATCTACAGAAAAATAAAACAATGTGCTGCCAGTTTTACTGCTGCATGTATACATTGATATAACTCCGGAAAAAATTAATTGATAGCTTACCAGAATAACTTTGTGTGTGTGTAGGCCAGAGTTCAGCTGATTTGAGTTTGGCCCCTGTTGCATTATTTTTGTCTTAGTTTAATGGATTAAAAAAGCAAAAAAACAAACAAAAAAAAAAAAACAAAACATGTGTTGCCTTATATTTTTGTTAAAAATAATAAGATATATTTAAAATGTGCTAAATAGGCAGAGTCCTAGTTCTTTATCACACTCCTCCCTTTGTCCTTGTTTTAGTACCACATGTGTTGACTTTGTGAGTCCTTATGGTGGAACCATATAAGGTGTTATTGTGTGGGGGGTAATACCTAATTGCACTTTTGAAATTTTTTTTTCTGAGGAGGATGCTGGAGTGTATTTATCATGTTTGTTTGGTACAGTTATAATAAACATATTTTCTTAAAAAAGTATATCTGTCCACTCCATAGTTGAAATAAGAAAAATTTGAATGAGAAAAAAAAATTTGCAATTAATCGTGAATTAACTATGGACACTCATGTGATTAATTGCGATTAAAAATCTTAATCGATTGACAGCCCTAATAATAATTAATAAAACCGGGTTAGTATAATCAAGATGAAATATTTTGCGGTAGTTTACCTGCACAAGTGTACCAAAAACAATGGAGCAGAAGATGGGGTTCCCGAAGATACCATCAAACACATTCCTTTCTCCGTGTATCTTGTGAGCATTCATTTCATTAAGCAGCTGCATCATGACAAAGGTGTTGAAGATGATGGTGTAGTGCTCGGATGGAGGAATGTGAAGGGGAGCATTACGGCCACTGTCAATGTCAAACATCTGTTCACCTAGAGGGAACGAGGAACACAGTGTGATGTTTATTTTTAGCTGGTGTGTCACACCATAAGCAGGGGCAAAATAGCTGTGCATACCAACAAAAAGTAGCGTGAAGATGAGAATGAGCTGATAGACTGAGTGTCCTAGGATGTCCTTGGTCATAGTGCTGGAGATAAAAGGCTTGTTATGCCCATATGGCTTCCAGTGGCGGCTCGTTCATAGGGGGCGCTAGGGCGCCGCCCCACCAGTCTCACAGGAAGAGGAAGAAGAAGAGAGGAATCACAAAATGTATTTTAAAAAACATAAAATTTAAACTAAACGATCTATACACCTTATGGGCTGTAAGTGCTGTGTGTAATCTGCATTTAATTGTAGTTTAATAAAGTTAATACTTTTAACACGGCCGAAACGTCGACAAACTTCCTGTCACGTGTCCTCTTGCGGTCGCAGCAATCTTTACCATTGACTTAATATGGGCTAACTGGCGCATGCGCACTGGATCCCCAACAACAAGGAATAGGAGAGCTGTTGGGCGCATATGGTTGCGATCGCAAGCAAACGGGGGGAGTCTGCTCAGATCAGGAGGAGGATGCTGATTGGTCAGCTCACCCAGCCCAGACACAGGGTTCCTACAGGTTTCTTCAAACTAAATTCAAGACTTTTTAAGACCTTTTTAAGACCATTTATATAAAAATGCAATACCTATTTCACGGCCCTACCAGTGAACAAAAACTAAATTCTAGAACTTGTCTTTAAATATTTCTTAAAGGAATCTGTACACAAGCAGAGGTGTGATCAAATCAAAGAACATTTCAGCAGACCACAAGAAAATTTGCCCAACAAAGTTTTTATTTCTAACATTTTAAAATTGTATTGTTATTGTCTTGAACAATAATCGGAACTCAAGAATTAAAAGTCAACTTCTTAACATTGTTTTCCACTGGTTTTAACCAGTCACGAAAAGAAATTTTAGCCAGCCATGCTTCGTTAAATTTCCCCATAACCCCAGCATGAAATGAGCTAGCTAGCTAACGTTTACCGTATGCGACGCGTCTCTTGTTTAGGTGCTGTAGCGCATGAACTTCAGTGACATGTTCGGAGTATTTTGACCCGGGCTGTGCTGCATTCTCAATTATTGGTTCCGCCACTCTTTATTTAGGCTACGTTATTTATTCAAAATAGTCATAGTAGAAAATGAAACTTTTTGTAGAGAAATGCGTTGAAGTAAAATACAGCACAACTTTTAAGACTCAGATATCAAAATTCAAGACTTTTTAAGGCTTTTCAAGGCCTTATTTTCAAATTCATAAATTCAATGCTTTTTAAGACTTTTTAAGACCCCGCGGGAACCCTGCAGACAGAACCGGAAATTTTTCCACAGGCTAGTTCACCGTCCTTTGTTGTTGTGGGGCTGCTGCTAACGTTGACTATGGAGAAAACTAGTAGTTTCATATTTTTATCATTGGATTCTACGAACCAAGTGCATTTTTTACTATAAGATGGATTATTTTGACCAGCGAGGTAAGACAGAGTTTAGCTTTTGACTTCATGAAAATAGCTTTGTTTTGCTTTTCATTTAGCAGTCATTGGGTGGTGTTGCGGTAGAAAACGTGGATTCTATCGTTTAAAAGAGCCTCTTCCTGTTTAGTGTGTGTGAGGTTTGCATATATTGGTCAATATGAAGCATGTTTTTGGAACAACTTTGTTGCTAACTTCGATTTCAAGTTGTGTGACACATAAGAATGGTAATTTGGCGTTCCCTAGTGGTGATATGTGGTTAGCGCATCTGAAAAACTGACCTGCAAATAAAGAAAATAACGATCGTTTATATAGCACCTCTCAAGATAAAAACCATTCACAAGCACTAAAATAAAAAATATAAAAATAAAAAAATGCGCCCCACCCAAAAAAAAATTCACCAGCCGCCACTGATGGCTTCCTTCTCAATAGAGACTGTGGGGGGCTCTGTCACCAGGGCCAGAGATGCAATCGTACCCATGATGAGGTTTACCCACAACATCTGACAGGTCTTGTTCTGGTGCACCCCTTATTTCTTTGAGTGATCAGCCGGACTTCTCTCTCCCTCCACCACCACAAACATCCTTGCTGCGAAACATCTGCTCCAGTTGTCCAGCCCGACGGTCCTAGTCCGGTTGGCTGGCTCAGTTGGGCTGAGCTCCGCGGGGACAAATCTCGCTTCATCGGCACTCGGCTAGCGGTGTGTCCACTGGGGCTTGGTACACGATGTTGGGAGCTGGTCCATGCTCCACCACCATCTCCTCCTGGTTAGCGTTGACGGGGTCGTGCAGCTCCTCCTGAAAACAACTTCCTGTCTTGTGGTAGGTCAGGTCACAAAGGGTTCTGCGTCTTCACCCGCTGGTCTGCGCTTTTGGCTCAGTGTTGCTTCTCCTGACGCCTTCTCATCTCTGGGGGATATGAGGGGTTCCATGCCACAGCCTGGGGTGACCAGAGACTCAGAGGCCCCTGCTCTGCAGCCTGGCTTGGAGGTCCAGCCTTCTTTGAGGGGGGGTAATGTTGTGTTTGGGTTTCCCAGATACTGTTTACTGTCTTGTTACTGTTAATTGGTCCAACCTGCCTCTCCTTTCCCTGATCACCTGTGTCCTCATGAATTTAAGCCCTGTGGTTCCTGTGTTGTTTGTCAGATCGTCTGCATATCTCTGCTCCTGTGCCTGCTCTTTCTGTTGTTCTGTGTCTTTAATTTTGGCGATAAATCTCCTTCGCTGGAGTTACTCACCTGCTCTGGATCCAAACACATCCTAAACAATGACAAAACAATCCGACCAAAGTGGATCTATTGATGAGATCTTGGCCTACTGAAAGTGAGTGTGTTAGTGGGTGGTAGACTACCAGTGGTCTCGTGCTGGTGCACCCCATTTTTCTTCGGGTGGTCAGCCGGACCTCTCTCCCCCTCCACAGCCTTATCGCAAATGTCCTCACTGCCAAACATCTGCTTTAGTGGTCCGGCTAGATAGTCCCGTTGTGTTTGGCTGGCTCAGTTGGGCTGAGTTCCGCAGGGACAAGTCCCGCTATAGCTGCATCTGACGAGCAGTGTGTCCCCCGGGGTTGGTCCACGATGTTGGGAGAAGGTCATGGCTCCGCCCGAGGTCCAGCATCTTCCTGTGGCTTTGTCCAATGTCCAGCCTCTTCCTGTTGCTTCGCTTGAGGTCCAGCCTTATCCTGTGGCTCCGCCTGAGGATGGTGCGGTGCAGCTCTGCGGGGGGG